>QOVE01002600.1:0-19167 GCA_003521275.1 Tricholoma sp. MG99
ATTCAGAAGTCTACGTTACCAGAATGATCAGTGCAGTTTCATTGAACGAGTGAATTCCGAATATTCAGTCACACATAAAGCCACTCATCCCACGTTGTCTCCGAGGGAGGTGATTGTTTCTGCCTCAAGGCGGTAACAGGACGTTCTGCGTTACGTGCTTATCAGCAATCAATCTTAACGACAAAAATATGTACCTTTGCCGCGATCAACCCATTCGATAACGAGGCTGACATCCTGAAGGCCCAACTTCTTGCGTAACTCCGCTTCGCTGTTCAGCAACGGGAGCCCACGTTTTCCTCTGATTCGGACTACTTCCAGTGTTGGAATATCCACAGATAGGCGCTCAAGTGTTGCTTCGAATCGATCATAGTCAGGTGCGCTATTCGCTACAGAGCCAGGAACAGTAATGGAGATACAGAGTAGATTTGGTGGGACAAAAGGAGCAACCACTGCAAAGAGATGCCAGTCAACGTGAAGAGAGTGTAGGTGGGTGTATGAAGCAAAATGAGATTCAAACGAAAGGGGCCAGCAATCTTCGATCCATAATTCCTCGACAGAGTCTGCCAAGAAAGATGGGAGTTGGTTGCCACTAAATGCACGGCGGACCGCGAACAGAGCCAGGGAGCGGAGTTTCGCAGTGGTCCTTGGGAGAATATCGGTCAGACGCTCGTTCATTGCAAGAACACAGTTTTCCAATCTAAGTGCCTTGAGCTGCCGCAATTCGGGCCATAAGAGATCCATTCTGGCGTCTTCCTCATCAAAATGGTATCCATTGAGCGTCAGCTTTTGGAGGACGGGGAATCGGGTTGACGGTAAGGTACCGAAGACGTTTTGTTCGGCACCAGCATTACTGAGGCGAAGACTGCGGAGGTATGAAACCCCGGAAGGATCAATGGGGAATTCATCCTAGAGATTGTGTGAAAGGGTTGGAAAAAGATCTAAGCAGAAGGATTGAATTCCTGCCTTTTGGAGTATATCGATGTCATGAACGAGGTTGCAGGCTTTTACAATGTTCGTTGATAATTGTATTACAGAAGGCGGAGTGACTACAGAGGATTCTCGAAGATTAGGCAAACGCAAGCACCGGACTAGTGTGCACAGAGACGGTCTGTCCTGAAAGGTGCGATGTAGGAGCGCACACTGTGCCAGCGTGTAGATAGTGATGAATTCGTAGAGAGCTTCCGTACCTGGACCACGCCAGGCTGAACAGACCAGCGGAGCTGCAACCACGGCAATATCCAAAGAACGTGGTCGCTGGGGACACGAGGCAAAGATGGCGGATACGAACAAGTCCAACTCTGGCCGAGTGTGATAAGGAATATTTCGCAAAACAAGCAGAATGATCTCGGGGGGTAATCTAGCAATTCCAACATGTGCAGGGGGCTTGTGGTCAATGCGACCATTAATCTGGAATGATCATATTACATGGATAATCAACTTGGCGCTTGTTACATACTTCATGATTATTTGCCCCTGAGATCTGATATCTGAGGTGGCGACGATAAAAGCTAGAGACAGTTGTCCTGGATGCCCTATTCAGGAACGAGATAAAAGCCAATGGCCATGACAGAAATATGGTGAACATGGCGGGTTAAGGTGGCGTTAACTTCGATACTAAGAATTAAATTTATTGCATAAATGCTGTGTTTGCTCCTGTTTGCTCCTGGTTCTGTCGTAGTAGTAGTAAGTACTTGCATCGAAAACATTGTGTAGGTACATCAAAGGTACATGGTAATGAAATAGTACTTTGTTTCCTGCGTACATCGCTGATGGCATTATCAGAAAACTCTCTATGATTTCTCAATAGGCCCATGTTTTTGTGGAGCACTCTAAACGGAATAACAAAGAGTTTCCGCAAAATGTTTTCTCTACGTGACACCGGCAGTGGAGAAACCAGAGTTGCCAGTGGTTTACCATGCCATGTGTCCACCGTAACTGGGTACGTAGTACGTCTCTCCTGGTGCTAATTATTACACATTACACTGTTACTACCAGTGTGTTCAGTCCTCGCCGACGAACCACCCCATTCACATGAGCGCACACTGCACCATTGTTGGCGCTGCCGGCATACTATAGTCACACCAGGGAGTTCACCTTCTCAGGCTTGCTAAAAAGTGTGCCGAAATTTACAAGTTTAGTAAGTTGCCTGAAATCTTTCCTGACACTGTGCCAAACCGTGACTTTCCCATTCAAGTTTCAGGTAGCCTGAAATGGTGAAACCTTTCCTGAATTTCAGTCCTGATCCTGAAATCGCACATCTCTGCAAGGTTTTTAGTTTGCCTAAAAAGGTTCCCTGGTGTGAGTATAGTCAAGTTTCAACAACGTGAAAGACTGAGGATCATGCTATTTCGCTGTATGTCTTACATATCTACATATCAGCTAGTCACTGGCCGAAAACCTAGGGTTCAACCTTCAAGTCTTCACTCAAGTTTCATTCATCGTATATGCATCATATTATTCATGACTTCTCTAGTAGGTGACACGTGCAGAAACTTTAGCGCCGTCTCCACTTGGCAAGGAGGAAATCGAGATCGATCGTTTTGCAGATGTGCGTTGGTGCTAGTGCTGAGCGCTAGCATCACAGGCATTGGCAATGATTCTTTTTCCCCTTCTAGGTACATGGACGTCGGTTTCAAGCGTTTTACACACTTCTGGCTTCAGTGTTCTCCTACCAGTCCCTAGCTTCTCTTTCGCGCTCAAGTTGCGGGTGGCCTTAGGTATTCGTTATAGCCTTCTGCAGTTAGTTGATCATAATTTACAGATGCACGGCCAAAGCTTGTATCAGAAACATACCGAGGCTGTCGACTACCTGTCTTCGAGATGAATATGACACCCTTATCCAGCATGCATGAAGTCTGAGTCTATTTACCGTTGGTGCCATGCAAGATTAGGTTCGTTTTCTTACAAAAAGTGAACACTTTTTTTAGATGGTGTTTCTATATTGAAAAATGAAATTCTGATAGCGATCGCCGGTTCATTCTACGCTTCGACATGGTCCGTAATTCATGCTACGCCAGACGCACAAGATCTTTTCTATTCAGTAAAAAAGGGACCAGCAACCAGGCTCTCGGCGATCAAGTGACTTTTTTTCAGTCTTTCACTCTCCAAGTTTCAAGAGTCACCTTATCAGCCAGGGTTTTTTTTTTCCACGACATCATGAAGGAAAGGGCGTCAGTCTATTCGCATACTATCTGTTTCCACAATCAAAAGTTGCAGGCTGTAGCAGGGATGTTCTCGTGGTGATCACGATGTGGCGTCTTGAATCTAGAACCCCTCGCCTGCACCACGACCTTAAGGAGCTGGTGGCTATTTAAAAGCATGTCGCCGGTCCTTCAGCAGAACCACAGACCTCCCTCCTTGTCTGCTGATCTTGAATCCTAAACAATGGACAGTACGTGTCTCTACATCAGCTCTCAACGATAGCTTCTGACTGGCTTCACTCTAGCTCACGCTCTCCCTAAAGATCATGTCATCGCCCTCTGCCATGGATTCCTGGGCTTCGATAAACTCGGTTTTGGCGACTTCGGTGTAAATTACTTTAGTAGCGCTGCAAAGGTGCTGAAAGACAACAACTATAATGTCATTACGCCCAAGGTCTCAATGACAAAAGGTATTGAAGTCAGGGCCCAAGAACTAGACACGGACATCAGGATGAAGCTTAAGGAATTGAAGGTGGAGTTACGCATGCCCGCGGATACCAAGTTTAAAGTCCATCTTATCGGTCTGTGCATCTCATTGAGCTATGTCCACGTATTCAATCCTATCAATCCTAACTTTCCAGCAAAACAGGTCACAGCATGGGTGGTTTAGATGCTAGACGTCTTGTTTGCGAACAGGAAGCTGCTAGGAAAGATCGGAAACCGCTTGAATACGAGGTGTGGTCCGTCACCACAGTATCAACGCCACACCATGGATCGCCTGCGGGCGATTGCGCCAAATCAATTGGTAGGTGACGTGCGCGTCTTCGTGATGAACTCCAACCTCAAGACTGTTTTTAGGCTTCACTGGAGCAGTCGGTTTGCTTGCGTCCCCGATTGTCAAGATCCTTGAAGGCCTTTCCACTGCGATGTTCGACTTGAAGCCTGAGAGCATGGCCGAGTTCAATGAAAAATACAAAAATGTGCCGACCGTCAAGTACTATTCCACCACGTCGACCTTCAGCCCATGGCCCAATCACCTTTTCTAGTACGAGTGTCTCGTTTTGTTATGACGAAAATGGCAGTCCAATGATGATACTGATAACTAGCCTTCCTCACAAACACATCAAGAAATACACGCGCTACCAGAAGTGCTACCAAAAGGCGTACGGAGAAAACGATGGAATGGTCTCCTTTGAATCTGCACGCTGGGTGTGTGACTATATCGGGGTCTGTTTATTTTACTTACAGCTCTCGAATAGGGTGTTTTCCTCGATGATCTTGTTCCCAAGCAGGCCACCAGCCATGTCGGCATAGTATGTTTTTATTCTAACGCTTCCATTCCGTTTCGTGACGAATTCTCTTTCAGGTCGGGTGGGGACTTACTGGAATCCTCGCTGGTGACTCTAACTATGATGCAAGCACTGTGTTATACCCCGCTCTCGTTAAGAATATTGCCAAGAATGTGGTGGGTCAATGAAGATGGCCGCGGCAATTACTGATGACCTTCATGCAACGACATACTTTCTTTTCTTTGGATCTCTTTCCCAGTCACCATGATCTGCTTACATGATTCATCTTCGCTCACAAGCTGTGTCACTTCTGCTGCTGATATTCTGATACATGTGTAACAGTATCGCCTCCCCGTGATACCCTCTCAGTGCTTTTGTTGTAACTTAATATAATCCCTTCGTTCCTTATAACGTATAGTGCTGTCTCGTAAGCTGCCATACGCACTGGCAAGGCGAGGTTTCAAAGATTCAAGGGGCTGTTCTCGTTCTGTCATCAAGTTGTCGAGTGCCAGCCTCGGCTTTCGATTCTACTCTCTCGTACTTCGATTTCCCACTGATCACATCGATCAGCACTCCGAGTCAGTGAATATACTTGTACCATCAATAAATAATATCGATATCGCTTTTTCCTACCGTAAAATCCTTCGCCATCCAAATAGCACTCGCATTCCCTATTCGATTTTCTAGCCATGACATCTACTAGTAGGTTATGCAGACATTGTGGACTTGAAGTTTTACAAACACTTCAATACTATATCGCCGCTCCTCGGTTGCGACATCTTGATGTCTATGGAAACTGCACTGGCAAATATGACGGTGAACATTTTTAGCCAAGTTATAACACTGTCGCTTGGCAAAGTAGACATCGACCTCTGCAGAGCAGTACTAAAATCCTCTGAACGTCTGGCTCACCATACGCTCCTGCTAGCTGGAGCTCGGATATTTCCAATCATCCACCACCAACGTTAGTTTCCCAAGTCACAAATTTTAGGGTAATAGGAAACCCATCCCAGTCAGTTTCCTGGTTTGTTGATCACATTTTCCTCCCTGCTGTGGAAGGACTTGGTGTTACATTGCACAGGCATGACTTCGGCACTGAATTGTCTCTCTCGAATCTCACCTCCTCGTGTCTCGTCCGGCGTGTTCACTGCAGCGATTGCACGCGGTGGCCGTTTTTATGGCAGTCTCATATTTTCAGGCCCTCTTCAGCGCCACAACTTTGCTCGTTGACCTCGATCTGCGCTTCGTCCGCTCAGATGGAGTCAAAGAACTCCGCACAGTGCTCGATGCTCCCATATCATTCTCTAGCCTTGATACGACTTTGAACAAGTTGCTTGGACAACGCTGGCGCAAGAATATGTTTAAGAGGATCGTATCCCATTGATGCAGACATCCGGAATAATGACAAAGTAACGATCCTATTATAGATCAGTTTTGAACTTTAAATGACAGGAGAGTAGGGGCAAACTTTGCTGCGCGTCGCGAGTTTGCAAGTGGTTAGGCGCTCGCCGCATCCATTTTTGGATATGTCACCACCATGATCATCTTCGATTATGTACCCTGATCGAGCTCCTGATCACGATCACCACGATCATGATCAGATCGACGTTCCTGCAACAAACGGAACTATATGAGACTATGACAACGAGTGTATTTAGGTGTTTAGTCTTGAATCATCCTGGACCATCGTCGGGTCTAGGTCGTTTGGCAGGTGTACCATCAACACCATCTGTCTCCGAGCCCCTTCGATCAGAGTCAATCGTGGACATATCGAAGCCGGTGAGCACGCCCTGTAAGACTGTCCTGCTGACAACTTGTCGAATTTCCTCCTCCGGATCACGACCTTCTGCCTCGGCGCGTTGTATGACACCCTCGACTGATGCCATCAGTTCAGACGTGAGATGCTCTGAGGCAACGTTTTGGAGGTGCTGGGAAGGAGGATTGGGTTGTACGGGGGATGGATTTGCTGATGGTGATGTCGCTAGGGTGGATTGAAGGTAAGTCACGACTTCATTAAAGTCTTCACTAAGGTGTTCCACGGGCTTTGTGTAGTCAGCTACCGGGCGTACGGGAGCGACAGGGAAACGTACTGAGATGCCTTCATTGTTTGTTCGGTCTACGATGGCACCATGCTGGACGAGAAAGCGTGCAGTTTCGACGGTTTCTACAGTGTACAGTGGGGTATCACCATCGCTATCGGTGATGTTCACATCTCCGCCTGGGCAAAATACCTTCAAAATGGGAGGCCATGTCATCCACGAACGGACGAACCGCGGGATATGAGATATTCGAGGACATCTAATTGGCCATAAGATGCTGCAGCATGCCTAATTTGGGATTAAAACCTTGAAACCAACAATCAAAAACAACAGCGTACATTGGGGTGTATGTAAAATTGTCTGGAATGTTAGGCGATAACGCTAGATGGATAAGAGATCATCGATCTGATTTCATTTGACTATGAGAAGAGCACTTGCAATGTTGCTCGACCAGCTCCTGTTTGATAAGTATTGATAAAAAGTGTGAGATAAGATAAGAATAGGACAACTTACTCGTACACGGGGGAGATCACCGTCGCCGGCAGCGACCCATATGTTCTTTTGTAGTCTGGCCATCTGAATGGTTGTGGTCGAAGAAAAATGTCGAGAGAAATGGAACGAAAATAGACGTAGAGCAAACAAGAGCAAACACAGCACTCTCTAAACTGATTACCGCTTAAACGGATGACAGAAGGGAGTAGTAAGTATGGAGATAATTTTATAAATGAAGAGTTGAAGACTGGGAAGTGAATGAAGGAAGAGTTGAGAGGTAAAAGAAGGTAGTTATGGAGTATTGTCGACAGCCAATGTCGATCTTGCGCGTGCGGATCATCGCTCGGCATGGCGATCGAAGGGAGCGAAATTAGCGCTAGGGGACGTTGGAGACGTCGACGAGGACAGCGAGGAACAGCGAGGAAATAGGATTGTAAGCGGAAAAGGAGAATATCCGACATCCGTTGTCTCAGTTGAATAAGTCACGGTGATCGATGCCATTCCCCCATTAGTCCGAGTCGCTCCTTCATTCCTCCTTCCTCCTCTCTCCTTTTTACTACCATGAGCTACCTAATCCCTCCGCCCAGAACTTATGATCATTCTGAAAATCAAAATGGAAGAGTTCAGCCGTCTTCATCATCCTATCAACCCTACCCCTCTCCTCACACTTACTCCTCCGATCATTCGTCTGTTCAACTTCCAAAAGTCGGACAAATCCGCTGTTGTGCGTTCCTTATTTCCTTTTCCACTGTATGCGATCGCTCGTCGATCGTTAATGCTCAACTCGTCTCGATCTGACTCTTGTTCTCTTCTCTTCTCCTAGACTGGTCGCTCTTGTCTTCCGACCTTGACTTTATCTACTTGGATCCTGTTCTCCAAAGTCATCTAGAGGAACAGTCAGAGTTACTTGTTGGCAAATCTCTCCTGTCTTTCGTACACCCCGACGAACAAGCATCAGCCAAGCAAGACCTCGGAAATGTTCTCGAAAGCCGAACTCTTCACGGTTCCGTCACTCGGTGTGCCTTCTCCTATCTCTGTCATTTCCCATCTCATTCTTCTCTTAATCTCAAAAAACACCACCATAGGGTCCGATTTTCTCGTCTCTCCGCAGTTCGCCGTCAGCTCGGTCATACGGGTCCGCCTGCGCCCTTCGCAGATGCAGAGAAAATATCCGTTGACGCCAACTACATGGCTGTCGATATTGTCATTAACTGGGCCGCTGAGGGCCTCGTGTTGTGTTTCATACACGCCGTCGTTGATCTCACTCCCCATGATAATGACGAACATAATAAAACCGGTTGGACTAATTGGTGTGGCACTCCCTTGATGAACGCCGACCAAATTCAACTTCTCTATGGTCGTCTCCTCGTCTGTCTTCCACATCCTCCAACCAGCTTGTCACGCGTATTTCAGATTCTTTCCAATGAAGACAACAGGCAACTTCTCTTAACTTGGCCTCCAGATACAAATCATCCTCCTTCAGGCAGAGATTTTGCGCGGCTCGTGGAGAACGCTCGGATCGGAACTCCTATGCCGGACGAAAATGGTGCCAAAACCAGCTGCACACGCAGGTACAAAGCAATGCAGGCCACGCCCTCGGCTATCGGCGGCGAGGTTGAAAGCATCTTCATTCCTCATGGCATGTCCTCCCCTTGTCCTTATGTCAAGGGCTGAATTGACGTATTTGTTTACAGGGACCGTGATTTTTGCATGTCACAAGGTCAGCTCACCCTCTCGCAGTACTGCCAGTCCCACTGCAACGATGCAGCAGCTGGGTTACAGCGGAGGAAATTATAATACCCATTCTCCACCCTCCCCTTCTTATTACGAACATGGCCCGTATGCTCTGCCCCCTTTGAACCCTCAAGCACCACCCTACGCTGCCGGTTATCCTCCGTCTGCAGGCTACACACCGCAACAACGTTGGTCACAAGGGGGCGACTCTCACTCCCCTTATAATGGATGGGGAACACCAAGCCCGGCGCACTCTACGTCGCCTCTTCCCCCCGCTGTAAGCAATCTGCGCTCTGGATCCTATTCTGCTCAACAGACTCAGCAATGGCAGCCTCCGTCACCATCATACTTGGATCCTGCCAACGGGCCTCCATCTTTTAATCGATCGATGTCGCCTAATTATACATACTCTCCTACTGCTGGAGGCAGCGAAGGAGGATCGCCTTCCTCAGATGTTGTGCCGCCTGCGAGACGCCGGGTAAGTCCGGGATCTACTCGGGAGCAGTATGGTTCCGGTGGTCGCAGCTCTGGTAATCGACCGATGGGAGTCCTAAAGTGTTCCAGCTGCAAGGCGACGACGAGCCCTGAATGGAGAAAAGGTCCCAGTGGCAAGAAAGAGCTGTGCAATGCGTAAGTTTTGCTGATATCGATCTGAGCGATCTATCACAATTAACGCTCGATCTCAGGTGTGGACTTCGTTATGCCCGCTCGCGGGCAAAGAAAGAAGGCGGCCAGACACAGCGCCGGAAGAAAGACAAAGGTGGTATCACAAAGCGAGAATCCGCTACCCCGCCAACCTCAGCCTCACCCTCGTACTCTTCCATGCGCCGCAGCTATGGCGACACGTCCTTCTCATCAGCGGGGTCCAATTCAGGCAGCGAAATTTATCCCCAATCGGGGCACCACATAATGAACGACATAACTCCTTCTCCTTCCCCCCCCGCCTCCAACGTGAATTTTGTACATTACTCTCCTGGCGACAGTCGCCAGCCGTACTCGAACACTAGTGGCCCATTCTATAACTCTTCTCCATTATCTAATCCACCTGTGCTGCATCCACATGACCAGCAGCAGCAGAGTAATCAGCTTCCGCCTCTGGACCAAATTTCGTCGTTTGTTGATCGTTTGTCGACCGGGTCCCCGGCATCCCACTCGCCACTTGCGACTGCTCCACCTGCATCATATGAGCGCGACAGGGATAGAGATCGTCCTGCACCTGTGTCGGTTGGACCACGACATCATAGTTCACGGAGGTCGATCCTGACACACCAGTGAGGGCCGCTGTTGTGATGTGATTCAGATGGGTGTGAAGTTTCCACGAGGACGACGTCGGGGATTGGTGTCAATCTGTGGTCATTGTCAAACAATTCGCGACCTATCCCCTTACTGTTCATTCGTATCTTAATTTCTGGTTAATATTACGCTTCTATGCTAGGTGCTCAGGATATACATCGTGAGGTGTCTAGGAGGGTGGAGTTCATGACCCTTACTACAAGTCAGTCCAGGGGTGTTAACGTTTAATCATTTCATGCTTCTTTCGATGCGGACTACATTATCGTACTCTTATTTCGAGATATCCTTCGTATTCGGTTCATTTTCGACCATGATCAGAAAGACACTCTTGAGAGGTTACAGTGATGTCACCGTGTTGTCTGCACAGCCACCCACATTTGTGAAGTTGTACTTGGACTCCTGACTAGCGTTAAGTAGAAGAGACTAGCTGGAAGCGCGTCGTCAAAATAGTTAACGATGTCCTCTGAATCCAACACGGCAGATCATAGCGGGAAAGTGTATGTATCAGTTACATATCGTCTGATTTCGGGATGCTCACCCCCTTGCTTGGACGGCAGTGCAAGGGTAGTGTTACCAGAGCCAGAGGTCTCCTCGGCTGCAGATCAGGATACAGATGAAGAGCCGATAGAAGATGCGAAAATCGAGGAGCACGAAGAGGAGGGTGATTTCCTACAAGACTTTCCTGATGACACCGAGGTGAGTGTCCATGTCATTAACTCACGTATTGAACAGTTTAGAGTCCTGTAACTGTGCCATCTATAGGATCTTGAGCTCGTGCATTCTCGGATTGGATCCCTCGCGGGTCTCCGGCTTCCGCGATTTGCAGATCACTTGAAGAGGCTCTGTTTGCGCCAGAACTTCATTTCGGTGTTGGACCCCGAAGTGTTCCACCCCCTGACCAAGTTGGAGGAATTAGATCTGTATGATAATAAGGTTAAGAATCTAGGTGATGTGTTGGATAAGCTTTCCAATCTTTCGTACGTCTTTGGTTTTTGGAATCTGCTGATGAGGTGATTTCACTTATTGGAGTATGCTACTAGGACGCTCGACCTTTCATTCAATCTGCTCAAGGCTGTGCCGGAGGGACTGCGGTTCTTGACGGCTCTTCAGACTGTGTATTTTGTTCAGAATCGAATATCCAAGATCAGCGGGCTGGCGCAATGTACCAATCTTAGGAGTCTTGAGCTAGGCGGTAATAAAATTCGGGTGTGTACTCTGATGCCCGTTTTAACTGGCGCTCATTTCTGCGCTAGAAAATTGAAAACCTAGAGGCGCTAGTCAATCTAGAGGAGCTGTGGCTTGGGAAAAATAAGATCACGAAACTAGAGGTACGTACTCTGTCTTGACGATGTATATGTATACTTGATGGGGCCACGGACAGAACCTCGAGACACTCAAGAAGCTCAAAATTTTGTCTCTGCAGTCAAACCGAATAACAAAGCTTGAAAACCTACAAGAATTAGAGAGCCTGGAGGAACTGTACTTGAGCCACAATGGCGTGAACAGGATAGAAGGGCTCGAACACAATGTAACAGTCACTCCAGATATATCTCTTCTTTATCGTTTTATTGAGCTGTCGTCCACAGCTGAAAATGACCACGCTAGACATTGGTGCCAACTACGTCCCAGCGATAGAAAATCTATCCCATCTCACTCGTTTGGAGGAGCTTTGGGTGAGTGCATCAGATGGTATTAGATGGTACTAGATGGTGCTCTATTTACCTACCTGTCTCTTTCAGATGAACGGAAACCAGATTCCCGATCTGCAAGCCTTGGAGCGTGAGCTCAGCTCCATCAAGTCTCTCTCGACGCTGTACCTGGAAGGGAATCCGTGTCAACAGAATGATATGACGGGTTACAGAAGGAAAATCATGCTTGCGTTGCCACAACTAAAGCAGATCGATGCAACGTGAGTCATTCTCAATACGATTATGCTTCATATGTTAGATTTGTGTCGACTTCAGGTATACAAGATAGAGGTAGACATAAATCTTGCCCTGGTACGTTAAGTATGTAGCATTATTTTCTTGTACATAAGTAGGAGGTCTGGTAGTATTAGCCTGTCTGACTATGCCAGGGCCCAGGAGAGCCTGAGGCGGTCCGAGTTCCCGTTCTTGGACTTCCGATTTAAATACGACAAAATAGCAGTTTTGTTTCTTACCCCTACTCCGAAGTCAATTAACTTTCCAAGCGTCCATGAGCAGGGCCAAGGGGAAAGGAGTCAATGTCACCTCTTTCTTTGACTTGAAAGCTGAAATATCTAAGCAAGAGGAGGAATTCGCCAAAAACAAAGCTGCCGGGAAGAGTAATCATGTCGTTGGCGGAATCAAACGCCCTGACAAGGTAAGCCACCACTTAGTATCTCCATCAACCTAAAGCTCACATAATAAATAGAAACCAACTGTTTGGTCTCGCCAGAACAAAGGGCTGCAATCTCGAGCTGCGCGTGATGTTGAGCTCGAAGCGATTAGCAAGCCGACCCTAGAGTCGGCGCGCTCTGTCCTGGAGAAGAAAGCAAAGATATATGATAAACTTCGGAAGGGAAAGACAGGCGGACTGAATGATAAGCAATATGATGCTCTTTTGGTTGACGTGAGTGGTCGGTCTTTGGTTTACTACTTCGGCCCTAATCGACGCCTTAGTTTGACTCAAAACCCGTGTCGGAATTTTACCAAGCAGACAGTGAAGATGAGGACGAATCTTTAACTGTCCCTCGACCATCCGTGGCTGATGAGGTTTGTTATACAATTTTCACGCAACCTGGCAAAGGCGTCTTATATGCGTGTAGAATGATCCAATCGTGGAATACGAGGATGAGTTTGGTAGAATACGGACTGCTAGACGTTCCGAAGTTCCTCGAGAACTTGCACCCGCCTCAGGCGATGAAGATTCTGACGATGACGAGTACGTCACTTATTGTGTGATATATTTTACCCATCTGACCCATGATTGCATTAGGGATATCGTAATTCGTATGTCTTTGTCTTTGCTTCGATAAGCTATTCTTAATTTTCCATCCAGGAAATCCCGTGAATCACTTCCCTGTCTATGAACCGTCGGCAGAACGGGTCGCGCAAATCGCTGCGGAGCATGCGGAAGAGAACAATCCTTTGAACATACATTATGATGCTTCTCAGGAGGTCCGTGCCAAGGGTGCAGGTTTCTATCAATTCTCCGGCGATGAAGAGACGAGACGCGCGCAAATGGAGGAGTTGAAAATGGCGAGAGAAGAAACTGAGAAAACGAGACAGGAGACAGGAGCCATCGATGTACAGCCTGGAGAGGTTGAGGGAATGAAGGATGTTTCAGGAAACGGGGGCACTGTCGGGGTCAAGAGCCGAGCGATGGAGAAGAGAAAGAGGGAGCTAGAGGAGCGACGGAAATTGATTGATGCGAAGAAGAGGAAAGTTCAAGGAGATGCAAAAGCAACACCCAATTCTGCCTCGATTTCTGCCCAGACTCCCTCTACATCAAAGGCCGAGCCAACCACCGACAAAATCGTTGATACTCCTCCTGTAGATGCTTTCGCCACTCTCGAAACAAAATTCACATCAAACCGAGGAAAGGGAAAAACTAAGGCACCGCCAGCCAGTGAGGCCGACGCTTTTCTGGCTCAGCTAGAACAAGATTTTCTTGCTACGAGGAAACGTAAATGAGACTACTGGTCAGTTCATCGTTGTGTGGCGTAAACTAATGCTTATTAACTTCAAGTTAGATCCATCTGTCGCGCATCCTCCACGAGTCTCTCAGGACACCTCAACGAAAATTTCCCACCCTTCTGTCTGTACACAACATTTTCTTCGCCACGCACGACGAACCGCTCTTTTACCTCCTCCGTTCCATTAACAACCTGCTCCATGAAAGCCCTAGCTCTTTCCAAGGTCTCCAGAGCAGGTTGAGTAACTGTACAATGTCCAGAGTTGATCAAAACATTCCTGGTCACACTGCGGTTCTTCTGGTTCTCGTCATTCACGAAGTTGATCAAGTAATCAATAGATGTGAACCATTGGACTATTGAGCCTTCATTCGGGAAGATAATGTCCTCGTATTCATATAATGAATCACCGACATACAGCATCTTCTCGTCAGTGCCGTAAAGGGCAAGTTCGTCTGGCGTGTGTCCTGGAGTATGAAGAAGGGTTATACCAAGAGGATGGCCTTCGACGACCGATCTGATAAGGCCGAGGTGTGGGGTAAGGACTGGCGTGTATGAAGGGGTTGGAATGCCCTTCGCATTGCACAAAGAGTTTTCCGGCAGTACCGATGCAGAGAGGAATGCAGGTGAATGTGATGATGCGAGAATCGGTGAGTCCTTGCTGAGTAGCTCAAGGTGATTAATTATAAAGGGGGGGACAAGTTGGTCGTAAATTCTTACAATTGTTCAACACCGACTGTACAGGTACTAGTCAGTCAAGATCCTGCTGTGCATAAAGGATTGCTCATACGGATATGATCATAATGGCAATGCGTTGTGACAATTAAGTACTTCAACTTTCCGCCTCCATTTAATGGCTCATCGTTGTTATCGCCCACTCTCACTGTCTCTATGAATTCCCGTAAACTTTTAACCTGAACGTCGGGGTCATTTGATGCCCCTCCACAGCCGGTATCGATAATGAGTATTGTGTTGGCCGATTGAACCACTTTGGCATAGATGTGCGGGTGTTCCGAATATATGTCATCGTACTCTTTGATTAAGAAGGTCGTGGGCGTCAGGCGGGTAGCCTTGAATGCAGATCGCTTTGTGAATGAGGTAGATTTGGATTCCATGCTATAGCAAAGTACCAGTAGTAGCCTGGGAGAGCTGGAGCGTGTACGATAAGCATGGTGAGAAAAGAGTATCGAACAGTGTCACTATCTCATCCTCCAGACACTGGACAGATAACAGCGACCTCCTCCCCACCCTTAAGTTCAACGTTCTGTGGATTCTCGACCATTTCTTCGTCAACACTCCATTGGCTGCCTTCCAACACTTTCCCCAGGTTGGTGTTGGGATGTCTTTTCACCAACAACTCGCCGAGAGACGAAAGCCGGAAAGGGTTAGGAATCGGGACCACCTCTGAGGTCAGGCTGGTCGCAGTCGATGCAGCTGCAAAGTACAGAACGGTGATTTCTCGTGAAGAAGATTCTGACATGACGAGGTGAAGCTTTGAAGGACTCGGATGATAAGATTGATAAGATATTTCAAGTTCAGTGATACTACTGATAGCAACTCGAGGTAAAATAATACATATATATGATCTATTAGCCAATCGCTTTCTATGTCCACATGTACTCTATAGTTCAATACATACATTTAATCCCAAGCTAATTTCTTCACCTCGGCCGTCCACCAGATTGGTTTCGAAGTACTGATCTTGACCTCTTTTTCCTCTGGTATAAGATGGTTGGAGGTGGATACTAATCCATCAAATGACGAGACATGTCGAGCTACGAAAGATCAAGCTGGTGGGTTGTCTTTCTGAACTGAACTGGGGAGACGTACTCAAGTTCCATCGTAGTCCCGAAGTCGTCAGGATCGTAGATTCTATTCCAACAGGGAGGAGACCACATGTCTGTCCCAGCACATCGTGATCGATCGTTATAGTGTGTTCACCCTGAGTTTACGAATTGAATGAATGGATGAACGGGGAATTTTAGTAAAACAATTACGGCATCAAGAACCCATCCGACACTATCGTCCGTGATAACGAAGACGCGATTGCGAGTGTGACGAAGTTTGTGAACATAGGAAAGAGTGGAGATAGTTTGATCCAGACGTCCCGAAAGTCCTCCTAAAATTATGATATCGTATTGCTGAACGTCATAGTAATCAGGAAACCCCAATGTACGCAAGGGAAAGAGGCCAACCTGACTTTCAAGTTTCTCCCTCTCTTGCAGCGCACTTACACATTTCATCAGATCTGTGGATTCCGTATCGTGGTCTTCTATAATTGGGACACCCTGAGAGTGGTAATTAGCACATACATGAAACACGAGTTCAGACTTACATGAGAGGCATAAAGGGTTTTAACGTTGTCCCGAATAGAATCCAGGTCTCCTTTTATCAAGTTCGGAAGATATCTTGGCGGGTGGTTAGGAGAGAACGCAGGAAATTACTGGAGTATACATAAGCTTACTCTGCACGAGACGTTCTGCGCTTTACGAATTCGGGGTCGTCGAAGACGTCGTGAAGTCGGTTGGCACCTCCGTCAGCGC
This sequence comes from Tricholoma sp. MG99, assembly GCA_003521275.1. NCBI lineage: Eukaryota > Fungi > Basidiomycota > Agaricomycetes > Agaricales > Tricholomataceae > Tricholoma > Tricholoma sp. MG99. Next base: position 16,186 of record QOVE01002600.1, read on the forward strand.
AACATCGCCAAGTGCATGCGTTCCATAGACGGCGGAAAAGACTGGCAGAGAAAGGTTGGTTTACAATAATCAGAGCACGATGGGAAGAAGGAGCGTAGGACTGGAGAAAATCGACATTCCAAGCGGTTGCAACTGACATACGCCGCGTGTTTAACGTTGTCGTCCGCTGTAAGACACTTTATATGGGAAATCCCGCTGGCTAACCCTCAAATGATCGTGTAAATATTCGATAGCCACTGGTACCTCTAACTGTCAACAACAAAGCAGAGTGCGCAATACAATACTACATACATTATAATAAATGTTCTCATGATCCTTGGTTTCTGCGCGACCACGTCGAAAAACTTAATACTCCAATGACCCCGATCGCGAGTAAAGCAGTCCCCGCTCCTACTAGCCCAGGAATATACAGGTACCAAGTATCATCCACATCATCATCCACATGATTACCGAACAGCGTCATTTCCTCCTTCTTTCGTCGCCGCCGCACAACTGGAGTATCTGGGTTTGTTTGGTGAGGAGCATTTCCGGATGCCATACCTAGCTCCATCGAAGGCATCTCCAGCTCTTCAGCGGCATGGACTTGGAGATTCTCATGTGGGAGGATGGGGATTTCCAGACAAGGCTGCAGCGTTTGAGCACGCTCAAAGTACTTGGCAGCCGCCTCTCGATCCCGCTTCCATGCTTCTGTTCCGCCTTGTCCCGTTTGCGAATGAAGGGGAATGCGAATTGACGACAGACTCGAGAACGAGGAAAGCAGAGTCGTCGCTGCACCTTCCAGATGTAGGAGACCCGCCTCAAGGTAGAGTTGCGCTAGTCCACGACTTCCACCGATGCACTGTAGGTAGTAGGCCATGGTTCCGCGTGGGGCTTGCTCCGCGGGCATGTCGATATGAGGCGTTGAATTCAAGGGTAAGTAATTGGAGACAAGTCTCATCGTTGCCGAGGGAACATGCGCCTGATGCCATGCGCGCCTTGAATAACGTTCAAGTGACAAGCGATATAGAATAAAAGATGATGCTCACAGAAAACATTCGAATGCTTCCTCTTTGTCTTTTCTTATATCAAAGAGTTCTAATGCTATTAACACCAAGCTCGTGGGATCCATATTATACTGGTGCTCAAGCTCATGGCTCGAGTCGAAGACAACGGAATTAGCCAAAGGAGGAGAAAGTGTAGTCGGGGCTGGGCCCACTATTAACGACGGCCAAATGATGGACTGGTCTTTTTCCAGATGAAGTGTCAAAAGTCTCCCGGACGGAGGAGAATGCAATGACTCAAGGGAGGAATACGAGGACGTCACACTGCGCAAGGCATGACCTGGGGACGCAGAACGGGAGGCAGCAGCGTTAGAAAGAGTCTTGCGATGCGACATGAGGGGAAGACCACGCTCGTCAGCGGACGGCAGGCTAGGAGACGACAATGCTGGAGAAGGCGAAATGTCATCAGCATCAGATACCTGCCCACTTTCAAGTGACGCAGCAAAACTGCTAGAAATTTCTAGATCAGAGACAAAGGCGTATGACGATTGCGTCGAAGCGGTGGATGTCGTAGATGTTGTTCGGCCTCTCGCCGATCGTCGGGATGCTCGGGGCTCAAGTTGCCATACAGAACTATTGGTGTCAACGGTGCTGTACAGACGTCCCTGTACAGCTACTATGAAAAATATGAAGAGAATACTAGATACAACGCTTACTTTCACAGTCGGCGGGTGGCCTCGGACGCCTACAATAAGGTAGCTACGCTCAATGGTCACCTGGTTGTACAAAAGTCATTACTGAAATCACAGTCGCTCAAAAATTGACAAGCTGACCACAACATCTTCTTTCTGCGTGTCATATGGGACTGTTAATAGCACTGTGGCCTGAAAGATGATATTGAATGGCGTTCGCGAGTTACTCGGAGCCAAATACCTGATCATGCGACTAGTAATTGGAATCAGATTTACCGACTAGAAGATCCAGCGGAAAAAAAGCTAACCTGATGCCATGAATATGAGTAGTATGGGTGTTCGTTGTATTTTTCCATCCAGTTGGTCAATACGAGAGTGTCCAAGATGACTCCAGCGAGTTAACAGCAGTGAGTTACAAAGTTCAGAGTGGCGTCACAGCTCCACGTGTGAGGTGACCTGTCACAGTCATGCCATCGGTGGCCCGAGCCGCCAAACAGAACACTGGTAACTTGGGTTTCATGTCCAGGCTGTTCATAGCGACGTAAATCGTTTCGATATATATATTTCCTTCTACTTTTTACACTCTCTTGACCTTTTCGCCCCGGACAGTCATGACGTTATCACGCTCAGTCTTTCTCTTCACGATAACGCCGCTCCTCATCCTTTTTGTGCTACTTTACACGCTTGAATTCAACGCGCTGCTTCCTGGTGTGTATAGGATAGTTTATGACTCAAAAGGTTTAGCTGGTCAGCTGTCGGCGCTGCTGCATAGACCTGGAGCCTCTGCCAAGCAAGCGGTGAAGCCATTCGTTCGACACATAGTGGCTGTTGGTGACCTGCATGGCGACCTTCCTAATGCAAGACGTGTGCTGCACTTCTCGGGTATCGTGGATGAATATGGAGATTGGACTGGCCATGCAGACTTCTTCGTCCAGACTGGTGATATCATTGATCGGTATGGGTCACATCGTTCTGCTGACGGGTAACTGTAGCGAACACTGACTCATTTCCGTAAGGGGGGACGATACAATCGCGCTTTTTGACTGGATGGATAGATTGCGTGCACAGGCCTTGTCAACCGGGGGGACCGTATTGACTCATCTAGGAAACCACGAATGGATGAATGCCATGGGTGCGTGAACTGCCCCGTCTCCTTGAATTCTTTGCTGAATTTTGTTTACAGGTGACTGGAGGTAATGACATACTCGGTATTTTCTAGATGCCGAGTTCTTACAGCCCAAAGATTCGTTTATCCTACAGAGATTAAGATGTTTGGATCCGTTGATGCACGAAAAGAGATGATTTCAACA
>QOVE01002618.1:1200-14709 GCA_003521275.1 Tricholoma sp. MG99
TTTTCGTGGTTTGGAGTTGCTGGGTTGCAACATGCTGCATGCAGAAGCAGTATATGCAGCATTTTTGTCAGTTCACAATTTCCTGGACAAGTTTCTTAGTGATGAAAACAAGAAAACTCTGGGATTCAGCCCAATATTCACTGAGCATTTTTTATGCAAGGTAGCACAATGGGCAAAGGTATTGAGACGTGGGCATAGTACAGAGTTGAAAGTATTGGGAGGAGAGGCAGAGAAAACAGAGGCAGAGAAGACAGATGTCCCAGGAAACTGTGAAGAAGGCATGATGAAACATCTGGCTTTTCCTTTTCCTCTGAGAATACAGGCAGAGGATATTGTTCAATGTATACAGATGGCAAAGGTGAGTCTGAAGTTGAAGATAAAGAAATTACGAGCTCTAAAGGTATTTAAAACAGCGGGTTTAATGTTCATGCAAGAGAAAGATTGAGTAGCAGGGCATGGTATTATTAGAGCTGCAGTTTGTATTTGAAAGTTGACTTAGTGGTAAATCATGTATAGTGCTGAAAAGCATTCCAAGTTCTAGTTGAATATCTGGTTTGAGCTGCTGGTATTAGTATGCACCAAGCCAGATTTGGTTGTGTTACATAATAATTTGCAACAGACAGACAGATTTTTTGCTTGGATTGTCCAATTCCCATATGCATTCAAAATATGTGCCAAAAAATAATTTGGTATGGAAGTGCATATAATGCCCAGTAATGTGTTAAGAATATTGAAGTAGCAATAATGAATGACAAGTATTGTCTGGAACCATTGGGCATTGATGCTCATCAGTGCCAATCAATGCCCATCAGTGCCCATGAATGCTCACCAGTGCTCATTGATGGGGATGAGTGACAACTGATGCCCATCAGTGCAGGATAGGGATGAGCATAGTAGAAGTTGATTTTTGTCCAGGATGGACCACCATACATCCTGGTGACTTCTTGAAATGCTAATAACACATTATCCATAGCTACAGGCCATATCTAATTGTTACTTGCATTCTAGCAAATTGAAAGAGGCTATGACGAGAACAAATCCCAAAATAAGAGAGCGAGGGAAAAGCTTTCGAATTCCGCAAGCTCTGTCGGAAAAGAAATCAGCGAGGGAGGCGCGCAGGAGACAGCGTCCCAGCACCCGTCTCACTGCGAGCAGTCGCCCATAGGTGGACCAACCCCCCTCACAACGACGACGAGCGGTACAACATCCTCCCCATGCCTACGAGCCACTGCTCGTAGGGTGGATCGCGGGTGCAGATCAAATGACGAGGGCACAAGGGGAGATGACAGCTCGTGCATGCGCGCACCTGCCATCTCACTTTATAGCGAGGCAGCATTTTTTGTTCGCCTAGCACCTGCCCTGTATAATAGCAGGGATTTAATTTCTCTTGTGTACTATAGCTTTGATGAATGATGAAAAAATAAACTTACGTTCCACTGGCAGGACTTCAAAATGAGCACTTATACGGCAATACTAATCACTACATACTACATGATCAGCCCTGGTTTTGTGTCAAGTAGATATATACTTGTCGTTAGTTAGTACTGAGTTAGTTACAATCTATCTGTATGTTTTCACAAACATAGCTCGGGCTCCCGAACAATCAAAATGCCGTGTATATCATTGCACATATGTAGGTAAATTATACATGAAAGTATTGTGAAAGTATGTGGATGAAGATATGCATATGGAACCCAAGTACAAACTATGATAAGCATGAACCCTAAGATATGAGAATAAGAAAAGTGTAAATGCATTAATGCATTAAAACCAAATTTGCCATCAGCCGCCGAGTCTAGAGTTAAGAGGTGGGCCCCTGCTTAGCTCAACGCCGATCTTCTGCACTAGCTCTATGCCAAGAGGGTCCAATGTCTCCTTCCATATCTCTTTCCTGCGACGGCCCTCGAAGATACAACTCGACCTCTCTCCTGTTTCGCCCTCTGGACCGAACACAAATACCTTATCCTCTCGCCACGGGGCCTCACCGTGAGCGAACGAGATCCATCGTTCTTGCACGGCATCACGCACTCGCGCATATGACCATTCATCCACGACGGTCACTGCCCAGTCCTCATCGTCTGAGTCATGTCCTACAGGCCCATATTCCATATCTCCGTCGTCATCGTCACCGAAGGATTCATAAAATCCGCAATCCGTAAATGATGATTCAGATGGTTGAGCTGAGGCGGGAAGTGGCACAGTATCGAACAAGTAGATCAGGTCCGCAGCATGATGAGAGACTCCTTTGGACGGTCCCTCCTGATCGAAGATGTATCTCCAGACACCCCTTCCACCACGTTCTCGCTTTGCACTTTGTGCAACGCATTCTGTCGGCCAAGCGATTCTAGCATCATTGACAAGATCCAGCACTCTGTCACCGATTTCCTCATCAGCGGTGTGCGGTGAGATGTCGTACGCTCGCATGACACTACTGGCCTTGCGCAAGGACTGGCACACCGCCTTTATCCGTCTCACGACGGCTGACGACGTCCAAAACGAGATGGGGAGAGACCAGAGCATGGAATCGGCAGAGCAGTCGCCGATAATCAATGGCTGCAGATTGGCAGGGAGCTCCAGAGCCGGCGTTCGCGACGGGGACGACACACCCCGGACAGCTGACTGGCTTCGAGCTCGAGCGATGTGATCCTTGATTTGCAAATGATGACGGGTATGAGAGTCTTCTTTTACGAAATACTCTCTCCATCCTTGTCTTAGGAAAATACCGTCGTCGACAGTGCGCAGGGGTTGGCCAAGAACGACGAGCTTCTCAGCTTCGATTGCTCGGAACTGTTCCATGGTTGATACATGTAGACCTGCAAGGGTCCTGGAAAGTTGACAGCCCGCACTTGCGACATCGGGCAGATTGTGGTCCAGCAGTGCACTCTGGACGATGGCGCGCTGGAACACGGGCTTGGTCTGATTCTCAGTAGACAGCAGATGACAGATGATATCGGCGCCGCCAGTAGATTCGCCGAAGACGGTTATGTTGCAGGGGTCGCCCCCGAATCCACCAATGAAATGGTTAAGCCATTCCATAGCCTTGCGTTGATCGCGCAAACCTATGTATAACAATCGTATCATGTTCGCCGACACGTGGATAAAGAACCCACCATAATTACCGCAGCCATGTTCACCGGCAGCGTAGTTGTCCTTTTGAATCATCGGAAAAGCGGCGAAGCCAAACAATCCGATTCGAAAACTGATTATGGAGCCTGATTAGTCTGCCATCACAGAATTGAAAGAGCTAGGTACTGACTTGCATGTGACGATGATGACAGGTTTCCCCGTGAGAAGACTCTTACGGACTAGGGGAGCACCATCGTATATCCAGTTGGAACCAGAACCTCGATCTCCGCCCCTATCAATGACGTTAGAAATGACCACTTTTTGTCGTCACCAGCACACAACTTACCCGTGCAACCAAAGCATGACGGGAAGACGAGATTGAGTCGTCAACCCAGCAGGACAAGTGATATTGAGATTGAGACACTCGAATTCATCATGTTTCAAATTTTGGTCAGGCAGAACGTCGTCTGCTACTCCGATCAATGCCTCCTCGACACTTTTTACGTTTTTGGGTTGCGGACATATAGGACTAGAATGAACAGGTAAGGCTTTTGAACGAAGAGAGCAAGAAGAAATCAACGCACCCGTGCTTTGAAGCGTCAACAAGAGGGGGATACGATCTGAAAAGTACAGACTGACGGAAGCGAGCGGGCACGGAGGCATATTTGATTCCGAGATATTGATGTATAGGTGACTCTGGATTAGATAGAGGATGTGCGATACCACGAAAAGTAGTCTCAAGCGAGCTATGGAATAGGGTTGGAATGGCTTGATAACGTTGTTTTTGGATAATGGGCATTGTCGACGAAATGTGTCACTTGGTGATGATGGTAGTGCGAGAGATGAGGGAAAGATATGGAGCGTGGTGGAGAAACCGAGACACTTGTACCTTCCATCCGAACTTGATCGAGGCCTGTTCTGGTCGAGGTCTATCAAAACCTTTGCCACTTGTCCGAGATAGGCAACTGCAAATCGATGCACGTGACGTCTATCTTGACTGATGTCGGATTGTTCCGAACAGTCGGAAGAGAACCTGGATGCACATTGCAGTGCACATGCTGATCCATGAGGACTTTTTGGGAGTTGAAAATTCCTTGAGGCCTCAGATGGTTAAACACGATGGCCGTTCTACGGTTTACAGAATGTTAGTATGAGAATCGATACAAGACTCACAAATAGTCATGTGGCCAATGTCATTTCCAAGTCATTTCCGTCAATCTAAATGGGCCTTGAAAACGTAAAAATACACAGCTGCTGTCAGATTCGAAAATGAAGAACAGCTTTGTTACCGATGGCTCGGGGATTGGAGTTGTATTTAGAACCAGTCTTTGCCTGTCGGAGAAGATTATCCCTGAGAGTCGAGACCATCGCTTGACGTGCCCGACTATGCGATGGCTTGGCTCATTAATTACTGTTGAACTAATACGACAGACATGTGAGAGCTTGAAATATGTGGGAATCGGACAGACATGCTCACCTGCAATGCTGAACTATTCAAATCTTTTGGCACAGCGATCATCAAAATATCCTTGTCTGAACAGACCGGGTCACTCGAGTAGTAGTTCATACTATAACTCCGTGATGTTATCGCTAACAACGTTGCTGTGGACAAGTAGTGGTAGAATGGGGCGAAGATCACTAACGTACAACGATCCCTTAAGAATCGTCACAAGAAGCATGCCGATGGCGTGGTCACAGACAACTGTGTTTGTGAAATACAGCAAAAAAAAATTGCAAACGTAGGTCACCATCGATTGCATAGTCGTTGTTGAAAGTGTCAGGCACATCATGTACTCGGTGCAGGAGTAAGACTGCTAACACTGAAGAGATAGCTTTAGTGAATATAACATGCCATTTCAATGCAGGACTGCAAAAACGACATGAATTGTCCGAAAGAGTGTACGGACTTTGAGCAACATGTCGGAGAAGAGTGTTGGGACACACTGAGTCGCTGGAACCAAGTTTTCAAGCAAAAGATAACAGAGTTCGGCAATCGCCGTATGATCGATTACAATCACCGGCCCGCACGTTACCCGAATCATGATATCGACAATTCATGAATGAATACATACATTTCCGCAGAAGAATAATATCCTAATGGCTACAGATCTGTTACATGAAGAATGCTCATAATCAACCTCTCACCCTGACCACCTTTCGCTTGCCTTTTTGCATTCCAGGCATTCCTGGTGCTCCAGGTGGGCCGCCAACAGGAGCCTCAGTCGCGTTCATCCCAGCTTTCACCGTCTCTATGAGGACTCCAGCAGAAATTGCGGGTGAATAAGGGGACACCCGGCTTGCAAGTGGCGGATGTGGTTCAGGAGGTATAGGGAGTCGGCGTCCTCCGGCCTGTTTGGACGGCAAGGCAGCAGGCGACTTGGATTTCATGGCTGCTGGCTGCTTGCCTTTATTCGACGACGCTACTCCCCCAGGCGTCTTTGATGGATTCGTTGAGGGAATGTTAGGAGAGGACGTGATATAAGGTGGTTTCGGGATGTTTTCTGGCTTCAAATGTTGGATCTGAAAGCATATCAGTTCTAAAAGCTGCTTTTCTGCGTGAATGGCATCAACGCAATGTCGGGTCCGTGGATTGTTACACGCACTGGTTTTGATACTCGGGTTTACAAGACGACCATCCTTCTTCCATTGTACCCGAACACGTCCTGGGTTTTCCCAGTCTCGCGGATGAGCTTTGCCGACTTCATGCAAAGTCCCTAAACCCAACCGATTTGCAGCTTCTGCAATATCTTTGCTGAGCGGCCACCACAAGCTCTTCGCGCGTTCCACTCTGCGTTGACCTGTGCCATATGGACGTTTTGCATCTATATATATCGGATAAATACACGTCCATCTATGACCGTTTCAATAATTAGACTGTCGTAGAAAAATGAAAGGACACACGTCTTGTACGGTGTTATATCTGTCACTGTGTTCTTCGGCTCCAGTCTATTGGCACCAGAAGCGTCAGGCCTGAATTGTGGTTGTGAAAACGGTGAGGCGGGGCCAGCACGCTGTGAAGGTTCCGCATCGTCGTCTTCGTAAATATCAATCTCTTGTAGTACAGGACCACGACCTGTACTAGGAAGTGGTTGAGAAGGTAATGGAAGATCTGTGTCATCGTCAAATTCTTCGACGATAGCTGCTTTACGAGACATGTTCTCTTGCGATATCTTATAAGCCGAAACTGCTGATCGTTCAAGTTGTCGTGTCGTGCAGGTGTGCAACCTTGTCGGATCGGAGTCAGACCGTTTCTCACGTAACTTGGCCTCGCCAACATCATTCCTAACGTTCATGCCACTCAAATGTTTCGCTCGCCACCACTGGCAGCGACTACGATGATATATATGTACGTTGACATATCACAGTTACGCCGGCAGACTGATACATTTGCAGTATAGAATGATTCTGGGCTGGTTATGTGCTGTTCAAGTCGCACTCGCCCTACCGGCCGACGATAGTCAAAACCTGCCAGTTCAGACAGGAAATGACACTAACCAAGGACTTTTTTGTCTGCCTTTCGGAGTATGTGAGCCATGTCCAGAGGAAGCAGTAAGTCAGTTCGTATCCAGCCTAACTTCTAATACATACTTTCACAGCTGCAACAACCCTTTTGCAAACCATTTGGTAACCGACGCCTGCTGCACTGTGTCAGTGCTACGGCTTCTCTACCACCATCCAATAATCCAACCTATTCGACCGCACTGTCGCTCTTAAGACCTTCCTCGCTCGATCACCAAACACCGTCACATCCCGAAGGCGAAGTCCCTGCTTGGGAGTCGTGTGGTCGCATCGTCCACCAAGAACGCGCAGACTTTTACGAATTTGTTGCTTGCAATATTCTGTTTACTGCTGTTGCTTTGTTCGTCCTATTTGCGCGGTCAAGACGGTTGAATGCATTACAGGCGAGGCAGTTGGCGGCCAGAATAGGAATTATACGAAACAATGTCGGGGGTAGTGGACGACTATAGAATTATATGTAACTTACGGTGGGTTAGTCATTGTACTATGTATGTTTCCTTTTACCCTTCCTACTCCATATTAACTAACGCTTTCCAAAAGCTATAATATACACTGCATGCTACATAAACAGTACACCCAGGCTGAATTACTAATAGGGAATATTATTTTCGTGCTCCTCTCCTACACAGGCTACACTATTGTACGACGGCATCAGCTAATGCGAGCATCTCGTTCCCACTTACTTTGCTCCGTCTCGATCAAAAACATCAACCAAACGCGTTCGTATTCTGCCTTCTATCCTGCCTTACTTCCTATTGGCTGCCGTCCACAACCATATCATAATGTATGGATTCATGTTGGTGAGAGAGCCTCGCCATGCGCAATGATCATTCCATTAATCAAATCCAGCTGTACAACATGCTGCAGGGACAGTTGCCTTGAATCTTGACTCACGCCGCCCGGCTTTGTGTCTCCCTTTGTTTTATTTACAACGTGGTCCATGCTTAAGGATCACGTGGGCGGTGTACACCGTACCTGCCTTTCGGTTCACTTTCAAACTTACATACGGGCGTGCGCGAAGGGTACTTGTGAAATTTGGAACAAAAAAGATATCATCAGGGTCCTGCCGTACGGGGTGCTTTCCATACCTGCCTTTCTGAATGTTATTCTTATATCACTAAATTCCCAGGTTCTGTTGAAATTTTTCATTCTCGGATCACCGCTCAAGTAAAACACGTTCGCACAAAACAGGCATATATTTGTATCTTGCGAGTTGGCAACTCTGCTCTCTGACCTACATCAGCCTATATCTCAGTCTGAAACTATTTCATATGTGCGTGTTATCACACCACGGCCATCATCGTTGAGTGAAATTTGAGCAGGGGCTGATGGAAACACGTAATACGCGTGTTCTCTTTAGGAAGGAATCATATTAATATTAGATCCAATTCATATCATTGGAGTGCACACTTCTTTCGGGGTGTTTACGGATCGAGGGCGGCCTGACTACCTCGCGATGGCAATGCGGCACGACAGATGTCTACATATAACTTCCCGTACCCGTATTTTTCCATCAGCATCCTCCCCCACATTCAACGTGGTTGCGCCATGTTCCTGCCTCTCCTTTTCGCTACCATTCCTTTCGTTTTGTCTGCGCCATGTTGTACGTTGGTTCTCCCGGCAAATGTACAGCGCGCGGCTGTACCGGCTCCAACAACCACCAGTACGGCTCCAGCAACCTCCAGTACCAGTTCTAGTACTGGTCCTATTGCAGCAGCATGGTATCCCGGGTGGCTCGGAAATCAATCTCCTCCTAGTAGTATTTCATGGTCAAAGTACGATCTCATGACTTTTGCCTTCGCGTAAGTGGTGTAGTTTCGAGCAGTGAGCTTGTGTATCTAATCGCACAACATCTTTCAAGTACAACCACCCCCGATGTCTCTGTGATATCGCTAGACACCATAAGCCAGAGCGTCCTCCCCACATTCGTTTCTGAAGCAAAAGCTAATGTAGGTCGTTCTTGAGACTATTGCTGTTGTAAATTCAAAGTAAAATCCTAGGGTGTCACGCCCCTACTCTCCATTGGGGGATGGTCAGGCTCTCAGTACTTCTCAACCGCTGTGTCTACAGCGGCAAATCGGACTGCCTTCGTACAAGCGGCCTTGAACCTTGTGACCAAATATGGAGTAGGAGGTCTCGATTTTGAGTACGTTCATGATATTGCTACGATGCTTGGTAGCTTATGATTTATCTAGCTGGGAGTACCCCAACAAACAGGGCCTAGGATGTAACACGATCTCCTCTGCCGACTCGGCAAACTTTCTCTTATTTCTACAAGCACTGCGAGCACAAGCGCCATCCAACTTCATCATTACGGCGGCAGTAGGAATTACGCCTTGGAACGGTCCTAATGGTTCTCCTCTCACTGATGTCTCCGCATTCGCAAAAGTGCTAGACCACGTCTGTAAGTACTTTGTCATGGAATGGTGCCCTTCGGCCTCATAACGCCTGACATAGCAATAATGGCGTATGATATCTGGGGATCCTGGTCAACAACTGTGGGCCCAAACGCCCCTCTGGTCGACTCTTGTGCGCCAACTCAGGCTGGTTCTGATACTTCTGCTGTAAACGCCTGGACCAATGCCAAGTTCCCCGCTAATCAGGTAAGAGGGTACTTTTATTGAATAGTATTCCATCCCTAAATTGTACTACGCTTGCATAGATTGTTTTGGGTGTCCCAGCATACGGCCACAGTTTTTTCGTTACTAAGGCCAATGCTCTGAATTCCACAGGACAACTTATCGCCTACCCTTCGTTTGATGCCTCCAAACAGCCGGTTGGCGACAAGGATGATAGCACCACTGGTGGTAGGCTTACTCATCTCGTTGCCATCACACTACATATAGCTGAATGTGAATACATAGGCGTTGACCAGTGCGGTGCACCTGTTGGCCCGAGTGGTGTTTTCAATTTCTGGGGATTAATCGATGGTGGTTTCCTCAAAGCTGACGGAACACCCGCATCTGGCATCGATTATCTATTTGATGAGTGCAGCCAGACAGTACGTGCTACGACTCATACTCTTCCTATGTTTATTTTTAATCTGATTATCATATAGCCATTTGTTTACAATAGTAATACCCAAGTCATGGTATCGTATGATAACGCACAGAGTTTCGGTACGCATTTTCCACAGTTTTATCAGCCTATCCACTGACAACCAGTTTCTCAGCCGCCAAGGGAAATTTCATCAACAGTAAGGGCCTAAAAGGATATTCCATGTGGGACTCGGCGGGCGACTACAGCGATATACTTATTGATTCCATCAACGGCGCATTGGGCATTGAAACATGTTAATATCTTCTCAGTCTCTATCTGTGCATAGAGACATCACTCCACACGCGGGCGTATTCATCGATCCCATCAGCAGTGCATTTGGGCACAGGCATCTGACTGCCTTTTCATTATCTATCCGCAGGCGTGTTTACTCGATGTGCTGGCATAGCATCCACTATCGAAGGAGATCCACCATATTTTCACATACAATATTTTTTTATTCTAGCTAACTTTATTACATCTTTAAATCTGTTAAGACTCAACCACCACAAGTGTAGTACTAGGAGATGGCATTTGTATCGTATGACCAGGTGTCCTATATGATATTTGCCTCATCGCTCAAAAAACATATGTAAGAAGATGAATAATTGATCAGCACTGGTTGTCCAAGAAGGTGCTCAAGTTACATTGTCATCAGAAATGGGTGAAGTAAGATCCCTGTGTTGCAACACACATAGCAGTGGGAATTCCTAAGGGAACGCGCACGAAGGTCTCAGGATAGCTCCAGAACTGCATGTTCTCAGCGTGGAGCGCACCGCCTGCTTGCGCGATGAACCTATCCCGAACCTCGATGTCTACGGAAGTTTCCATGAAACGAAAGTTTGACTCAGAGTTAGCGACGTCCTTGCTACGCCTCGTCGTGAAACCTGGAATGGGCATGGTTTCCCTCTCCGTCGTACTAGTATTGAAGATTGAACATCAGAATGCATAAGAGATACTTAGGAGGGTGATACACTGTGGCCACGGGAGCAGGGTTTTGGGATCAACTACTTATTGGCTGTGCGCCTCTCCAGCTCATAAACATCATCCACACCTCATCTCATCGACGGGTGAACTACTCTCCATCTTCAGGGTCACAACCCTGGACGCGAGAAAATGAACCAGCTCGTCCTGCTTGATAGTGTATCCTGCGAGAATCCTGACCATGCTACAGTGCCAATACATGTGAGCGCAACGCGCGAAGAGACCGCGACCATATTTGCAACGTTAGTACTACAAACCTGTCTGCGAAAGGCTACTTGCTTGTTGCTAGCTCACGGGTTTTGGATGGGTGTTGAAACGTCGAGATAGCTACTTAAGTACTTACGTAGCGTACGGTCGAAGACTCGCAACTTTTCGTCCTCGGGGTACCTTCCATCCGTACTTGAATAAGCGAAGCTTAATAGTCTCCCGTAGCCAGACAACGAATTTCAAGATGTAGATGACAGTCGATCTACTTCAAGTTCAATTGTAGTCTGATTTACATAATTGGCACGGCCCGGGCTAAGGACGGTGACCGCGGGGCTCGACGCGGCAGATCATGTGACCTTTTCCTGACGGCTCGTCCACCGCTCAGCGCTCCGAGTCAGCGCTCAGCTATTAGTGGTAACTTTTGCTACATGCAACTGCCCAGAGCCGCCTAGACATAAACGGCTTCACTCTTAGTCTGTGTAGCATGAACCAGTGAGCGGTGATACATTGCGGCTCTAGCGTCGGCAGCAGCCTGAGTCCGGGATGGGCCTGAACATGAAAGTAAGTTTAAATGATCAGCTTGCTAAATGCGTTTATTTAGTTCAATGCTGCATTTACAGGTTTTAAAATAATGTCTTCTTGGTGTAATAGTGGCTAGCATTGGAGTTCCGGGCCCGGGCCATGTCGATGCATCAGGTGGGGTAGCAGTGGTCAGGTGCAGTGGGACAGCGGAACATTGAAGGCATTCGCGCTTCTGTACAGCAGAGTTGAGGGTTCTATCATAGCTAACTCCTGCTCCTTCATTCTACGATGTCTGATAAACATATCTTTGAATCTTCAGAAGGACTCGTCCTCAAATCGCTCCATGGAGCCATATCGCTTAACCCTGCTCTCAGACTGTATGGCTCATACTTCATTGTTACCCTTTCACTAAGTGCTGAAATTCTTCTTTGCAACTAGACATTCTGCTTCCAAATCAGTCTATGTTTCTGCCTCTGCTAATATGTCGCAGCAAGAGTCACGCGCGACAGTGGCGGTCATCTCAGGTGGTGGCGCTGGCCATGAACCTGCCCATGTAGGCTACACTGGCAGAGGCATGCTCGCAGCTTCAGTTTCTGGAGATATCTTTGCTAGTCCTAGCGCAAAGCAGATCTTGCAGACCATTGGACTAGCTTCGTCATCTGGAGCCACTTCATCTCTTGCTGTTGAGCATGAAAGTTTAAGAGATGTGTTAGTGATTATCAACAATTATACAGGCGATCGTCTCAACTTCGGGTTAGCTATCGAAAAGGCACTCGCGTTATCTCCGATCCACATCGAGAGCGTTGTTGTTGCAGACGACGTCTCTCTTCTTCGACCCCCTTGCGATTCCAGTTCTAGATCTAGCCTTGTCGGGGCACGTGGTCTGGCAGGCAATATCTTAGTATGCAAGATTCTGAGTGCATTAGCTGAACGAGGGGAGTCATTGGCTTGTGTCAAACAACTTGGGGATGCCGTTGTAAGTAGTTTGGCAAGTGTAGGGGTTGGGCTTGAGCATTGTCACGTTCCCGGCCGCGTCCCTTGGGGGTCCGAGGAGGGGGAAGAGATTAGAATAGGAGAGAAGGATTGTGAAATTGGTCTTGGACTGCATAACGAGCCGGGTGTAACGAGGAAGAAGATAAATGGGCCATCCGCGGTCATTCGTGACATGCTGGAACTAATCCTACATTCTAAGGATCATGGTGACGAAAAGTTTTGGGCATTTCCGACGAACAATGCACTGGGGGATGAAGGCGTAATTTTCGTCAACAACCTCGGTGGTATGTCACAGCTGGAGATGGGTGCAGTGTTGGATGAGATCCTTGTGCAGTTAGGCAAGACCTATTCAGTCTCTGCATCTTCAGTTATCTCATGCATTGATTTCAGAGAACATGAGAATATACCCAACTCGAATTTACTTGTCAAGCTACATGACTTCTCTTAATGCACCAGGATTCTCCATATCTTTGCTCAACACTTCATGTGTTCAGCGGGTTCTTCAGCGTGATGCTAGCTGGAGATCGCAGGTTACCATTGCAGAGCTCCTCGATGATCCTACTGATGCTTTTGCCTGGGTTGGGGTCCGTTCTTTGTGGCCACAGAAGTCATCACGGAGGGTAATCGAGGAAACAAATGCCATGCCAACATCGTCCAGCAAATCCGCAATTCTAATTGGCACTGAGATCATCGCAAAACAATGGAACTTTGCGACCGTATCGCCAACCCTCATATCAAGTGGCATCAAATCTGCTTGTGAAGCTGTTCTTATATCAGAGAAAGAGCTGACCAGATTTGATACATTAGTGGGCGATGGTGACTGTGGTGTGACGTTTTCGGCTGGTGCGAGAGGTATGCACGCTAGTATCACCGTGATGAAGTTCACTGATATTTAACTTACACTGACAGCGATCCTTCGTTCTTTGCCTAGCGTCGTGGACGTGCAAAAAATGACTCCACAGGAATTTATCGGAAAACTTGCCGATGTTTTGGAGGATAGTATGGGAGGGACAATCGGCGCTCGTAAGTGACATGTACTTAAGTTACAATTGTTCAGATGCATTGTTCATCACTCTATTATTTCATTCTAGTCTTTGCGATATTTTTCACAGCGCTCTCAACTGCCCTTCGGGACCTTGAATCGTCGACGCCTCTCAGATGGGGAATAGCGTTGGAGACCGC
>QOVE01002622.1:0-64589 GCA_003521275.1 Tricholoma sp. MG99
GTGTGATTCTTGGGATTGAAGTGGAACACAACTTGATCGCCTGGCTGAGCAGCCTGAAATTACAAACCGGTTGGGTGGACATGGACTCGACAAGTCAATGAAAAGACTTACAATCGCCTCAGGTGAATACTGGAGCATGCCATTGGCACCAACTTGCACGTCGTGCACTGCAGCAAGCGCCGAAGGCAACAAAACTAGTGCAAAATAAAACAGCATGAAAGGACTAGAGAAATTTGAATGAAGGTGAAGCTGCTCAACAGCGAGTAGAGATGAAGAGACAAAAGAAAGGATTGACAATGAACTGGCAGCCAAGAGAACTTGAGGTTTATGGAGACAATAGCTTCCATATTTGGAGCACACAGATCACGTTATAAAACCCCATAAGCAACCTTGAGATTCGGACGATGCTCAGTCCAACGAACAGTTGTAGCTAGACTGCAACAATGCTGAGCATGAAAGGATTTGTCGCAAAAATAATGGGCCGTTCCGCGTAATACGTATTCCTGTTGTCGTTCCGTGTCCAGATTCAGTGACATTCCAAGCTCGTGCTGTGGTTTAAGATCTCTCCCGAAGAGGCAACGAGGCAACGACCAAAATCTGTGCAGAACAAGTACTGTTCTACAAAACTCTCCCGAAGTAGGAAGAGGCTCCTAGGCCAGTTCGAGAGCGTACATAGAGTCACTGAGTCACTGAGAGCTTATACACGGCATAGCGTGCAACGTTATTGGGAATCTGGAAGCGCCCGAGTAAGAAGATACATAAGAGTCTCCTGGCCACAATCGTGAAGTACCAGTGCAAGTGCAAGTATATACTCACTCGTTACTATGTAACCAACTCCGAGTCGGAGTCAAACCACCACGGATCACTAGCACTCCTGCCACAGACTTTGGCAATACACACGTTTGCATACTCTACATCGCACCTGTGGCCGTCCTTTTCTTGACGCGTACTTTGGCAGCCAGCGTAGCCATCTACGACTTGGCTATGTATGCGTACATTAGCTTGCGACTCGAATCATCGATATCATCGTCATCATCATATTGTCTCATGATACAACCCTTGTTGCATCTCCTGGCAACAGTCTCGACATAATAATTTGGACTCGCCGGATCTTTGATGGAAACTAGCGAGGGTAACTCGGAGACGATGGCCGCTCAGGTTCCCTCGTTTCGGTACTTCTTGTAACATCCAGAATCGAATCGACAGTTGGGTCTGTTGATAAGTGTCACCAGGTGCTTCAACCCTCTCTACTCCGTTGAATCCAACTATCATACGTCCCACATAAGATTGGCCCCACTAGATTTACAGCGGGCGTTGATCACACTCACCATGCTGCATCTTTGAATTTCCGTGTGGGATAATTGCAGTACGTACTTGTATATGAATTCCTACATATCTAACATATGATTTCTGATACTGCGTCTAGCGAATTAACCCCTGGCGAACCCCAGTGATACGCCAGGCGGTGCCTTGCGATCTCCAACTTCATATGCGCTGTGCACTGCTTGTTTCCGCTTACCTTATTCCTCCATCCTAACACGAAAGAAAAGGTATTTAAAGCCAACAACCGCTTTGATGTTTAACAATCCCGTCCTTTCGGAATTCACTTTGATTTCCTCTACCCCCGTTTTACTCATCTTTTTATCGCTCCCACCGGCTGGATCTGGTGTGAATAATGTCTTCTCGCAAAGCTCCCAAACCCCTTCCCAAGTTCGAAATCGGTACGGGTGTTGCCTAGCTATTTCAGTCACCGATTTACTCAAACCCTCCATCTTCTAGGTGACGACTATCAACTGTTGCACGCCATCGGAGAAGGTGCATACGGTACTGTTGCTGCGGCTCTTCACAAGCCTACAGGAAGACAAGTGGCGATCAAGAAGATTCTCCCCTTTGACCACACATTGTTTTGCCTTCGAACGCTACGAGAATTGAAACTCCTGAAGTTCTTCTCAGAGACATGTGTTAACGAAAATGTCAGTACGAATACATATCATCAGGAATCACACAACTAACCTAGGGATAGGTTATTTCCATCTTAGACATCATGAAACCTCCTACGCTAGAGTCGTTTAAGGAAATCTACTGTGCGATTTACGTGTTCGACTATAGACACGCTCTTACAGGCTTTTACAGTCATACAGGAGTTGATGCAGACGGACCTCCACCGTGTTATTCGAACGCAACATCTGACTGACGACCACTGTCAAGTACGATTCTTCCGTGATTTCCACATGAATCATTAATTTATGATGCCTTAGTATTTTATTTATCAGACTCTGCGGGCACTGAAGTCTATACACAGCGCTGATATCGTTCATCGTGATCTGAAACCCGCGAACTTGTTGCTAAATGCCAACTGCGATCTAAAAGTTTGCGATTTTGGTCTTGCCAGAAGTGTGAAAACAAGCGTGCCTGGGGGTAAAGAAGTAGGTTTAATGACCGAGTATGTTGCAACACGGTGGTATCGTGCGCCTGAGATCATGCTTTCCTTCAAGATGTACACGAAGGTGATTCTATTTTCATTTTAGATTGAATTACCTATCCTGATTTATAATCATGAGGCAATCGACATTTGGGCAGTCGGTTGCATCCTTGCCGAGCTCTTGACAGGACGACCACTGTTCCCAGGCAGAGACTACAGTCACCAGCTTGATCTCATCCTTGACGTGATCGGTCAGTTTGTTTATGTATTCATCTTATCCAGCCCCGCTAAAACAACTCTGCGCTTAGGCACTCCTAGCCTCGATGAATTCTATGCAATAACATCTCGTCGGTCACGCGATTATATACGTGCATTGCCTATCCGCAAGAAGCGTTCCTTCCCGACCCTTTTCCCCCACGCTTCTAAAGAAGCCATCGACTTCTTGTCGAAAACTCTGGTTTGTAACCATCCTATGTTTGTTTCGAACCAGTTTGAACATTTCACCCAGACCTTTGACCCGAAGAAGCGCCTCACAGTTGATGAAGCACTTGAACACCCTTACCTTTCAGCATATGTGAGCTACTCCCTTGGTCATGACAGAATTCGCTACTGACCTCATCAACGCAGCACGACCCTGATGACGAACCTGTGGTGACCCCTCTCAGCCCATCATACTTCGAGTTTGATTGTGAGTCGGATGATTACGTTTTTTGCTACCTAATATTGACAATTCGACAAAGTGCACAAGGACGACTTGACAAAAGATCAGCTGAAGGAGCTTCTTTATGAAGAAGTCCTCTCATTCGTGCCTTCCATCTAAGTAATGACATCGGCAATACTCTTGGATATTTATTAGCTTCACTTTAAATGATTAAATTGCACTGGTACATTTGTTGATTACTTGCTGTCTGGACTCCCTTAGATGGCTGTATCAGATCCATAGAGTTACAAGCCACCTCTGACTAGGGACCATATGTACTTGACAGAAGTACATGCAATATAAATATCAGGGGCGTATGCCGTAAATCATGGCTTTTTTGATCAGTGAGACCTACTATGGTCAAAGTTATGTTGCTTAGTACCTACCACCTGTCCAAAATCTTCCATTGCCGCCAACCCCTTCGAGGCCGAAGTCTCCGAATCGTGTGTCACCGTCCAACTCGGTTCCGTACATAGTTCGTTTCATCAAAGGTGCACCAGCTACAGCCTCTAACCCTCCTGATGAACTAGGGCCGGGCTCAGATGACTCCATCGCCATGTCATTCGCAGAGGTGTTACACGGAATTTCTTCTAGATCACGATCAGATATGTGACGTGTCAGCGCAGCGGGATCCACAAAACCCCCTCCGATGTTGCTGCCTGGTCGTGATCGTGATGATCGACTGGAATTGGGAGATCCAAATGGCTGAAACATGCCTGTCGGGTCTCGGAGAGGATTGAGAAACCCGGAGGGATGTATCCCAGCAGGAGATGGTGACTGTGGTGGCTCTGGATAAGGGAAGCTAGGCATGAACAGACTATGCGCCGGAGTTGAAGACATGGGAACAAAAGAAAAACTGAACGGCTGTTGGTTCTCAGATGCATAGGCTGAACTTGTGCCTGCAGGTCCCTGTCTTACGTAAGTGTGTCCAGCTCCAGATGTCGGAGGAAATAAGTCAGAGTGTGAGTTATTCGGAGGATGGAGGTCAGGGGGCTCGCTTTCACCGCGAAAAACAGTAAATGTGGGCACACTTGTCGTAGGTGTTTCTTCCTTCTCGTCATCTTGAGAGCTGCATGACATAGGTGCCATTGAGTTTCCTTGGGTAGTAGTTTTATCAGCCATTTTTGCACGCTTCCTGGCTGGCCTAGCAGCACTCTTCCGAAAGTCATCTTCCGCAAGTTCATCGTCCGGGCCCTCTTCCACTATGCCAGTCATGTTACTCCCCACAGAATCGCGCTGACGCTTACCCAGCATTGTTGGGGCAATACCTGGATGTCTGGCCACGTTAGGGTGACTAGAGCTTACGCTAGCCTCTGGAGCAACAGAGTCAGATCCTGCAGAATTTGAATTCTCGTAATCGCTAAAACAAGTCAGTCGTAGGTAGGTGCAGTAGATGATAACTCTTAAAAATCGACTTACATAGTTTCTTTTCTGTGTACAAGACTAGGTGTCAAGGATGATGTTGGCTTCTCAGGCATGCCAGAGTGGTAGTATTCGCTTGCTGGAGCTGTAGTTGACGTGGCCTGCACGCGGAGAGTCTGAAGCTCGTCACTCAAAGCTTCTACCTTCGCCTTTAGAGTACCTATATCTGCGACCTCGGTCTTCAGCTGTCCAAGTTCGACTCTGAGAGATTGCATCAACTCTAATTCAGACTTCAGTGATTTCACTTGTTCGTAAAGGGGCCTTAACTAGAGCCATTGAGAAGCGATGAGAATGCAGGTAGCAGTAAAAGAAACGAATGACTGAA
This sequence comes from Tricholoma sp. MG99, assembly GCA_003521275.1. Taxonomy (NCBI): domain Eukaryota; kingdom Fungi; phylum Basidiomycota; class Agaricomycetes; order Agaricales; family Tricholomataceae; genus Tricholoma; species Tricholoma sp. MG99. The sequence goes on from QOVE01002622.1 coordinate 4,870, forward strand.
CTGCGTCTGCAACGTGTTTATCGATGGTCGCAAGGAATGCTAGAGACTCCTCTCCAGAGCCTGTATGCGCATGCAATAGTTCTGAGCGTCCCTGTGAGTCATATTTTTGAACGTCCTGCGGAGTACTTTGCATATCTACACAAAGTCATTGATATGGTGCTTCCACTTCTCAGGACAGAAAGCAGACCTTGCATTAGCTCGGTCGATGGCTCAAGTTCAGGCTCTGACCACCACTTCATGAGTGAAGATAGTAGATGGTCAAATAAGCCTACCTTCTTCAGGTATTGTGTCTTCGGTCTGTTTCATGGATTTGCTAGCTTTAGGAGGTTTGCCCTTTCCAACACTTAAGGATTTGGTTACAGCACGAGGACCAGAGCCCCCTGCAGCAACGGGGCGTCCAACTCCTAGTCTAGTTTGTTCTTTGGCCTTCCTTGCTCGAGTTGCAGGCGGGGTGGTGTGTGTAGCTTCCTGCGTGTCCTGTCCATAAGCATGAGAACGCTGTTCAATCATTTCTCCGTCTACATCTTGGTCATCATCATCTGTGTCATGTATGATAACGGAACTGATACGACTAGAACCGGGTCGGCTAGAGACTCTTGTTGAGACTGAACGACGCGTTGACCTAACAGCAGGCTTTCTAGATAAAATAACGATGTAAGCGAAGGAGTTATTAAGTGGAAAATTAACGGACTGTGTGTCCAGGAGTAGGTCGATGAGAGCCTCTGATTTAAGATTGGCTTTCACGCCGTAATCCTGGAATGCCACATGAGATTGTAGATGTGCAAGAACGAGATAGAAAGGTAAATACTTTGCAAAGCTTCTGTAGATCGACGCGCTTAAGATTTTCCAAAGACTTTCTAGACGGCAGAGAAGGCATCCCTTGCTTGAGGAGGTGTGCTGAAGTATTACTTCGCTGCCAGTACTATGCCAGTGCACAGATGGTTCAACTATAACAGTCACAAACAACGCGAGGTCACGTGAATGGTCTTCGGAGCCTCGGCCCGGTATTTATCCGTCATCGGATTTCTGGCCCGGGCATGATTCCAAGCTGTCGAGTAGTGTTCTTCCTCAGGCTCTCATCATGTCCCCTTGGACCCTTGAACAAGTAGCTCAGCACCATTCCTCCAAGTATGCTTCTTTTTCCTAGCACTTTTTCTCCATCTGATTTCGATCAGTTCTTGTTGGGTCATAATCGAGAATCATGTTTACGATGTCACTGAGTTTCTACAAGTGATTTGCCTTGGTCCCACTGCAAGGGGCCAACAGACTAATTACGCGCATATATAGGAGCATCCTGGTGGCTCGCAGATTATTTTGAAGTACGCGGGTCGTGATGCTACACAAGCATATGAACCCATCCATCCTCCCGATGCTCTGGAGAAGCATCTTCCGCTATCAAAGCACCTAGGATCGCTGACTGCTGATGCTATACAGACCATCATGCTGGACCTACAAGCTAAGAAAAAGACTAAGGACGAAATTAGAGTCGAAAATGCTCGAAAGCTGAGGCCTCCTCTGAGCAGGATCCTTAGTCTTGCTGATATGGAGGTGTGTGTGTGTTGTTGTTGTCAGCCTGTGTTTGCAGCTGAATATATTATGTAGAGCGTTGCGAGACAAGTACTTTCTCACAAAGCGTTATCGTATTATTCTTCTGCGTCTGACGGTGAAATATGTGCGTCCATTAACCCCCGAAGCTATCGCACATCATGAATGTTCCAATCTTCAGCGTTTGCAGAGAATGCTCGCGCGTTTTCAAGATTTTTTTTCCTTGCTCGTGTGATGCGTCCTGTCTCCCAGTGTGATCCTTCTACAACTATTCTTGGTTATAACTCGTCCATTCCGGTATTCGTCTGTGGTGCAGCTCTGGCGAAACTAGGTCATCCTCAAGGTGATATTATTTTTTTCCCATCAGGTTTGTCTTCACTCACTAGATACAAGGCGAGGTCAATATTACTAAGGGCGCCGGAATCACTTCCATAATCCAAATGGTCTCCTCCAATGCCTCATTGTCTTATGCGGAGATCATTGCTTCTGCAGCCCCATCACAGCCTCTTTTTTTCCAGCTGTATAAACATGCCAACGATGCCATTGCCGAGCAACGTGTACGCGAAGTGGAGAGACTTGGGTACAAGGCAATCTGGTTGACTGTGGATGCCATTGTTGCGGGAAATAGAGAAAGAGATATTCGGAGTCCCTGGGAGTTGGAGGACATGGAGAGAGGCAAGCCCCAAGTTCATGATGAGGAAGTGCAAACTGGTGGAGATGCCAATTCCCTTGGCACCGCTGGGGCTCTGATTGCGAATGATGATCGAGATATGTCATGGAACAGGGTGCGGCGTGCACAGTGTTTGCAATCCAACATTTTTGCTATTTCTTGATGTAGACCATCCCTTGGCTGCGAAGTGTTACCACACTTCCAATTGTCATCAAAGGTGTGCAATACATTCTTTGCTGAATTATTTCACCTCCTGACTGAACTGGCAGGAATCCAAAGTATCGAAGTATAAACTCTGCCTTTTAGCCAAGAGCTCTGCGCTTACCTTTTACTCAGGATGCAGTTCTTGCAGCTGAAGCAGGTGTTAATGGCATCCTTCTTTCAAATCACGGTGGTATGTCTATTACACAATTCTAAATTTCACTATTTATGTAGTCCACACTGGCAGGTCGCCAGCTGGACTAGTCAGTGTATAACTGTAACTTGTCATGTCCCAAACACTGACCACTAATAGTTCGTATCCTCCCCTTGAACTTCTCTACAAACTCCGTCTGCAAAGACCAGATGTGTTCAAAAAGGTGGAAGTCTATATTGACGGTATGTCAGATTTGTACTATACAGATATCTTGCTGATGCATTTGTGCAGGTGGAGTCCAGCGTGGCACAGGTAAAGTGTTGCATTAGTGTCCTCTTGGACATGGGGGATGATTGATTGGCACTAGACATAGTCAAAGCTCTTTGTCTGGGGGCGAAAGCTGTGGGACTTGGTCGTCCCTTTCTCTACGCACAAAGTGTAAGTTCCGGATTATGGTGTTTAGCAAGACTGTTTACGATGTCCTTCATATACAGGCTTATGGTGTCTCTGGAGTGGTAAAAATTACCCAAATTCTAGAACATGAGATTGTCAGAGCAATGAGATTGCTTGGAGCGTCTTCTGTTCACGATCTAACACCCGAGATGGTGCGTTTATTTGTGTCTAATGACTCACGGCCCAACACCCTTTTTCTCCAGGTTGAACGTGTGGACTGGCAACCTCTTCCACGTACCAGATTGTAGTCTTCAGCAGCTAGTTGGAAAGATATAGATGTTAGGTTCTGCATGTTTGCTACCAGAAGTGCTAAGTATCGGGAATGTGAATTTACAATAGAGTATTATTTGATTTGAGATGTCTCTGTTAGCTCAGATATAAGGTATTCAAGGTACGAGAGGCTCAGAGAGCGGACTGCGCCGCATTTTGGAATCCATTCCTTGCGCTCCGCGAAAGCCCATTTCCATTTCTAAAGCGGTGTGTTAGGACGTAGACTCAAGTCTTTACGAGGACAAGTCTTACTAGATATCGAATCAGCTCTTTATCATCTGGCATCACAGCCTTCCACTCATCAGATGAGTGGCTACAAAAGATGCGGTAAGAGTCAAGTGCGTAGGAACCTGTACCTGGAAGATGGGAAATTGGTGTAGACGGATATCTTCGCAGGCGGGTGTCTCGCTTTGACTGGAAGCACAGAGATATTACGGGTTTGGAGGGGCGGGGATCAGAAAGACGAGGTGGATCTTGGAGATAAACCCTGGAGAGGGTGATGAGGCGTTTCGCACGAATATTTTGCGTGCCAAGGTGTTGAATGCAGACCACTAATTCTGTCTCGTTGGCTGAATTTTGTTTATTATGGGTTCCTGACTGCATAGTGACAACAGCTACACCTTGTGATAGAGCCAGAGGAGTGGGCCACTTGTCCAATATCTCCCAAAAAATGGGTATAGCTAATTTTCCGAAGGTTTTATTGAGGAGAGTCACTGAGATGAGTAATTTCCATGGGTCATCCGCAACCATTTCTAGACAGTGCGATAAGCCCATTGTTGAGTGAAAAGGACCAGATAACAGGATATTTCAACCTTGGATCATGACTGGCTTCAACAAAATCAATTGTTGGTATAGGCGAACAAATGCGCGGGAGTAATAGCAAAAGAGAGGATCATTGTGAAGTGTATTCTGCTCCGGCTTTTCGGACTGGTGCAAGCTGTTCTTTGTTGAACGGAAGAGGACGCATTTTGGCAATAAGTGAATATTGGTATTAGCTGCTACTTGAGATGATGAGGGAGAGAAGTACGGCGAGGGTGTGACTGGAGGTTTTTCGGTTCTCCTCTTCGATGGCGTCCGAGGGGGCGTGCCCGTGGATGATTGTGGCATTAAATAAGGCAGGGTTAGATCATGTGACCGTTTCGCGCTTAGGTTCATTCTTGATCTCGTTGTTCAACTCGTTTCGTTCTTACCTCTTTGCTGTCGTCTCAATTCAGAATGGGATTTTGTCGTAGATGCGGTGAGATTGTACATGGTGCGCGTTGCAAGTGTGGTGGTACAGCAGTTGGTATGTTTAGGCTTCTGTGAACTGTCTGATCCTTAACCGCGCATGCAGCTCCTGTCGTGCCATATAGCCAATTACGATCAGATGAGAAAGCACCCGACAAATGGTTGAAGACTTACATGCATATGGAAAGATCTGGTTCTCCTACAAGATCTCACATCACCACGACATCAGCCTCACTCGCTAGCCGTTTTCCACGTCCTCCTTCAAGTAGCAACGTATCTGTTCCAGTTTTAAGCGGTCGTGTTACCGCGCACATCACATCAGCTACTTCCAAGAATCGACCACCGTCTCCTCTCAAATATTCGACCACTGGCACACTACCTGATCCCGACTCGGATATCCTTCCATCGCTTGCCCATGACGATGCTACTCTTTCGAAGGTTTATGGTTCTGTACTACAACCGAAAGAATCGTTACAAACGCACTCCTGCGTAATATGCCGCTCTACTTTCCCCCCTGATGCCACTATTTACCCCGATCCAACCGTGGCAGACTCATCACGTTTCTTATGTCGCCCCTGCTTCATTGTTAATGGGGGTTCACGGGGACCATGTGATGTGTGCAGTCGACCTGTTCTAATTCTCAAGTCGGAAGGAGGATTCATCGAAGCTGGGGGGAAGTGCTGGCACAAGAGGTGTTTCAACTGCTCGGGTTGCTCGAAGAATATCGGAGATTCGCCTGTGTTAGATCTTTTCGGCAATCCATCATGTTCAGAATGCTTTGACAGCTGTCTCAAACGCGGTCCGAATTCTCCCAAACACTCCCCGAGCAATGACAGTGTTAATAAAGTCAGCAATATTGGTGGCATGAACTTCAATTTCAACAATCAGAAAAGCAGGGAAGCAAGTCCAGCCGTTGAGGAGCTCGAACAACGGATTGGTATCGTCAGAAGCCGAGAGGGAAGTCCAGCATTAGAAGAGTTAAGCCAGCGACTCAACATGATCGGAAAGGATTCCTCAGCCAGATATTCTACTTCTGGTAGTCCTAGGGGTAAATCTCTTACGTCTGGTGCTAGCCGAGCAGGCAATTCTCTGTTTGAACGATCGCCCGACCGACACAATTCCCAACTCGACGAGAGCCTAAGACGTAGAAGTAGTTCTGTCGGAAGGCACGCCACAGGTAGTCCTATGCCCAATCAAGAGGCCATCGAAGAGATGAAACAGAGACTCCTCAAGGGCATCCCATCTTTATCTGATTCTCAAAGGTCGACATCAAGTACTTGCACCGACCTCTCACCTATCACACGTCCACGATCCTCATGTTCTTCTAATCCTGGTAGAGTCAGGCCCAGCGCCAATGACCTATCTCTTATGTCGGAAAAAGTGTTCACTTCTTCATACAGTCCTATCATCCCACAGACCCCTGAATTAATGCCAGACTTCTCGGACACGACGACCCATTCGTCATCGTCGGGACCGGACTCACCTCCAAGGAGCGATGATTTCGATGGGATTTTCCGCAATCCCGGACTTGAACAGGCTTCGCATCATCACTGCACATCCCGTCCTCTGGAACGGTCGTTTGAAGAAGAAACGCCTGCTATAACGAAAAACCCAACACATACACCCAAATCTGTCAAGTTGTACTGTGAACATATTCCAAATTACTCATCAGAGGCTACGACTACTCTACCTGACGCTATACCTTATCCGTCGGTGAAAACAAAATCCATGCAGTCTCTCGATGAACTTAATATTCCGCGTCCAGCTACTGCCGAACCGACCGCTTCGACGCGCTGCGCCGACTGTGGTAGTCATCTATTCTCTATCAGCGGGGAGGGCAGTTATGTCACTGTTCCCAATGATGGTGGCAACACTCCAGTGCTCACGTACCACACGGATTGCTTTAGGTGTGTGGAATGCCATGGGGTTTTCAAAGAGGCGAATATCGGCCAAGCCATTTTTGTCAAGTCAAACAATGGTCCTTGTCACGTCGAGGTGAGTCTGTCGGAGTTGCCGAAAACCGTGAAATTTTCATCATTACATATCCTAGTGTGCGCCGGCTACGAAGATCACGTTTCGGAGGTCACCTAGTCTGGGCTCCTTGAGATCCAGTCTCTCTGATGCAGTCACAAAGTCTACTCCCGTGGTATCCAGCCGATTAGACAGAACACCGTTTAGTGCACAGGCTTCGGCAGGAAAGACGTTTCCCCGCTTCGGTAGTAGGACCATGTGTCCAGGTTGTCAACAGTCTGTTTCTCCGATGGAACGAGGCGTAATACCTGGCCCGCAAGGAACACGATGGCATACTGGATGTTTGGTTTGTGGAGGAAGAAGTGATACCAAAGGGGACTTTGGACTACGGGGGAAGAAAGGAGAGCCCGGGTGTGGTAAGAAATTGGATAGCGCAGCAAAGAGCAGTGTGGATAGTAGAGTGTGGTGCCGTGAATGTTGGGTACGACTTTTCCTTTTCCTTTTTCGCACGTCAGTCACCCATTTCCTGGTTCCATTTAGCTCTCACTTGGAGAGGCCAGAATGCCAGTCTCTCAGATGCCACTTGTACCTACTCATGCTGGATTAACCAATCTCTCTGCACATCTCACCGGAACCACAACCATTGCCCGGCAATTTACTGGAATGGGTGGCGATTCAGGTCTTCTCAGACAAATGACGGGCGGCAGTCTAAGTCCTACAAGAAGTATCAGCCCAACAAAACAGTTGGGAATGATTAATGGTAATGGAATGAGGCCACGACCGAAAAGCATTACCGGTATAAAGAACACTAAGACTCGGAGCATCGACGAGGGTCGGGGAATGTTCCTCGTCAGACAGCTGACTGGCGCTAGTAGCGGGCTGTGATTCAGAGTCAAGCGATTTTGACAATTGTGGACTACATGACTCTTACATTTCACTGCAAGAAAACTCGAATTCGGTCTGTGTTGTGTATAACTTACAGCACTTTGCATAAATACTATCACTTACCGAGTGTTTTACCACCTCTGCTGCTTGCTAGAGTGAAGTAATAGTGGGAATCTGAGATCTGCATAGACGGACCCCGAAATGAGATGGGCGAAGGAGTGGATGTAAACGGGTTTGGATGACGGAAGAGATAGGAAGATTAGAATAGTAAGTATAGATCATGCAACGCGTAGACGCGTGACGTCACGCGTTTTGATTTGTACTTGTATAACTACAAACCATTCAAACTCAGAGACCCATACATATAAATTGCCAGCAACTTGTACTTCAATCGTATACTCTTAGATCTTGACAGTCATCTCCCACTACGTATTCGATGGTCTCCAAACGAAAATCGGACCAGGTTGACCTGGACCTCACTACTAGTCACTCGGTGGATGAAAACAACCTGATCATTGCTCCCGTAAAGAAAGCTCGCACGTCAGGCGCGTCTATTGGCCCCTATAGCTCGACTTCAGAGAAAGGAAAGGAAAAGAGCACGAAGCCACAATCTTGGATGGACATAAATCTCGACCGGGATGATGACGTGAGGATTTTTTTCAGGCGTGTTAACCTTCCAGACCACCAGCAGCTCACATTGTTGAATTTTATTTTGCCTACAGGAAGCATTCCGGTGTAGTGAGATCACCGCTGTCCTTTATTTTATGTGCAGATAAATTGACAATGATAGTGACGACTGCGCTGAAATCAGGAGAAAGATTCGCCTGCTCCAGAAGACTCCAGACTTCAAGGCATGTACCGGATATTGTTGTATGAACCAGTCGTGAAAATTCGAGCTCACTTCTCTACAGGTGACTCATTGGTTGAAGGACATTGGTGGCATCAATAATAATTCTTACAGTCGCTTCAGCAAGTCCCCATCCATTGCTATTTAAAAATCTAATTATTATTCTAGTGAAAGAAAAGGGAAGGACTGACGGTGCATCAAATGGCACATACTACGCAGCGTGTGTCCCCACATACTTCCTCTCGTTGTCAGCGCTGATACAGCCCGCGTAGTTATATATTTCGAAAAAGTGAGGATCTTTGAAGGAAAGAAAAAGACCTCCACGCGGGAGAGTAATGAAGTGACTCATCCAAACGGCTTCCCACTAGACAATAGACGAAAGGGTTGGGTTCTGATGGGACGGTAGTCAATTAGCCTAAGTATCGTATGATAAAACAGCATTGCGCAGCACTCGTCTCAATGTTCCTTTTTCCAGTGCCCAATCCACTCAACCACCTGCTTAACGTTAGCCTCTAGATCTTCTAGACTCTCACTTCTGAGCTCAACAACAATCTCTGCAGGATATGATTCTCTTGCTTCTTCTAAGACAACTTGCATGATTTCAGCCTCGTTATTTTCTTGGATTTTTTTGAGAGGGTAGCCTCTGATTGACCGTTTAGTGTGTTTGATGTGAGCGAGAGGAAAACAACAAACCGCTTTTCTAATCGTTCCCATAGTGTTGAATGATCACAACGCAGAACTACAACAAGATCGGCCCACCGCTCGGGGAACATCTCGCAAGTATGCCAGTCGAGGATAACCCCTCCATGAGACACCTCAGACTCAAGTTCGTCCAGTAACTGTTCGCTTTCCGATAATTATATATATGACCACAAAGTTGAACCCTTTGCGCACCTTGTCCTCGTCGACGGTATAGCTCTGCCATTCCTGGTCGAAATCTTCATATAACTGCCTTTCTTTCACCCAGTCACCAATATTAATGTGTGAGAGTTTGATAGGAGATTCCTCCACAAGCATTTGGGCATGAGTAGATTTTCCAGTTCCGGGCGTCCCAGTGATAATAATGACTGGTCCATGTTTTGTAGCCATTATTTTCTGGTACTATACAGGAAAATAAGATTTAGCTTCTCAATGTTATCGAGTTGGCTTAGCAGTACGTTGGCAAAAGAAGCACCCGCAAGTACAGATCGCAGATATTAGATAAAACTTCAATTGCAGCGACTCGGACAAGAGTTCTGTCTGATCATCACATGTCTGCTTATAAAACTGCTACATATAGCAATCATCCCACGCCGCATGTCATGTACATAGGCTTGGAGTTGCTCTCATTACGATGGATAGTCAGGACGATGAAATAGTCGGTGTCCTCCCGATACATTACTCTAATGGACACGCCTCCAACATTCAAGTTCATCAATTTCCTTTGTTGACTCGTCCGCTGCAGGCACCTCCTTCCGCTATCCTCGCTGGGAAACGCATAACTGCTCGCATCAAATCTGATGTTCATCGGTTGGAAGTTCATGTCCCCGCCGATTCACGACCTGAAGTCTGGAATGTTGATCGAGCAAAAGAGCTAGGTGCCGCTCGAGCAGAAGATGATCGTGAAAAAAATCAAGAACTCAGAGACAAACCTGAGGATGAAGAGCCACGCCTAAGTGAAGTTCGTCTGAAAAGCGAAGAGATTCCACAGAGAGGTGTCCATATGTTAGGCATAGTTCGTGATGGTACGACCTATTCCGGTCCTGGTCTAACAACTAATCATCCTATCAGGCAAACTTCACCTTCACCCCATCAACCAAACACATCAACTTCGACCGACGCTGACCTACTTGGATATTCTGTCACGCAGAAGTAAGCGTGGTTGGGGAGGGGCTTCAGATTCAGATTCAGATGATGGACCACCCCCCGATCCCGATGAACCCGCACGCGTTCCTATCGCAAAAAAGGAGAAAAAGCCTGCGGGAGAGTTAAAAGAGGTGCAAGTGTCTGCTCGTAAAATTGAAGACAAAGGTAGCGCTCAAGCGTTGGGAAGTCTATCCACCGTAAGAAAGGAATTCCTGCATGCTATCCGGGTTGAGGAAGACTCAAGTTGGAAGGCCCTTCAGTTTTATGATGTCTCGGTGCGTGGTTTTAGATACTCTCCGACTGTTTCCTCAACAACACTGCCAGACGGTTGAGTCTGAACAAGCTTTCGAAAGGGTGTTCTCCCAGAGTGACCAGGTGCTGGAGTGCTCAACAGATATGACTGCATTTCTTCGGGAGACGCATGGTCTATAGGGAAACAAAGACATGTTCGAGAATTCCAATGAAAGCCTTGGTTCTTGCTAATGCTGTCTATGCATATTGCCAAGCTAGGAGGCTTACAGCTTCTTCCTTACTCCGAAACTAGAACGGCTCTTTGAATGTGCCTCAAAGTCCTGCCACTGTTTGTCACTTAGGATCGACGCGCGATAGCTCGAGGTTGGGTCGAAGAGGATAAGCGACTTCATCCATCCTTTGGTCCAGGTAAAGATGATACCATTCGGGGCGCTATTCAGAAGTTGAAGTCGCTGCTATCTGTCTCTGTATTGGAACTCTAGTATTGCATAACGGTCAGCGTTCAACGTTGAACAGTGGAGCTAACTCATCAGGAAGTCCTCGATGCTTGCGAAAGTCACAGTCGCGTGACAATCACATGCATCGTGTCCTTATTATTAACGGAAAACGTTATCTCTTCCCAGCTACTCCAGAATGCAGAATAACAGCGACACTGAATCCGAACATGAATATCCCAGGTGCAGGGATAATATTATCAATGGCCCCGCGTCAAACTCGTTCATATCCCCTGGTGCCAACCCTGAGAAAAACACTGAGCTGGGCCGCGGTCAAGTTGAAGATGCCCTATCAGCCGTTGCACAAATTAAAAGCGTCGATTTGATCACCATCTGTGATGTACGTCATTATCGCAGCGCAAGCGCAATATGCACTCACTGTTTCGTAGGATATCGACACCCAGGATCTCTTACACAACGCATATAATGACATTGCTGATTTCTTAGACGATGCTTGCGTTCTACCTCTCCGTGGACACCATTTTGCTAAAGTTATAACGGTATTTACACACGTCGGTATGGGACAGGCGCTTTTCACTCGATGCATTCGTCTCAATGATGTTGCAGCGGATGCAAGTTTTTTGTCGACTCTCTTCAGCCATCGTCAAGCCTTCCAACATACACCTCAGAAGTTGACTACTATTTTCTGGCTGGATGTCATATTGGCCAAGCTGGGCCTTTTTGTTTCCATTGTTGCAGGCGGGTTCTCTCCTAAATTGCAAGCTCCTTTTCTTGAACATATGCGCCTTCATCGGAATGAAGATGTCATTCAAGTTTCTGCTCAATTACCAGGTATTGTTCTCTCGATTCTATTTTTCCCAACGACTCAATGGGTATGTCATCAGAGAGATGGCAATCTATAATCAACGTAATTGGCTCAAATAATACATCTCCCGCCACTAAACGTCTTGCCTTACGCTTGATGTTCGCCGCCTACGTTATGAGTCCCCAGTTGACCGGACGCGACCCTTGGACTGATAGGGGGTACGCTGTTCATTCAGGATGTAAGAAGCACTACTGACCAACTGCCAAATAGCGTCCAGCCTGAACCTCTTATGGTGTCCTTAATTCGCAGCAGTAACTCCCGTACGCTAAATGGATTGCCAATTGCCTCTCTACGTCCGTATGACGCGCAAGAATGCACTGACTACGCCATGACTGTCTCTCTTTTCTCGGTTAGTTATTTCTGACTGTGCTACATGATCCTGAATATCTTGATACGTCTGTATATTCTAGATCTGCCACGCCGTCCAATCCAAATCCGATGCTAACGCTCCTAGTTTGCTGTTGAGGCCACAGAGCCTGAGCCACATCTTAGATATGATTCAGGCCGTAATGTATCAGCCTTCTGCTAGCTTTTCTTGGCTTTCTGCCCAATATCCAGATCTTGACCTTGCACAGACCATTCTCGTGAGATGGGGAAACTTGGTGCCCTGGGCCTGGTCCGTATGGGATGATCAACGCTTTGCAGGATTGGAGTGTATCACTGACCTCGTGAGTGTTGTAGTCATCACCTATACCTCCATGAGGCTGAGCACACTAGAAAAGACTATTACATGGCTTTATCATACACATTCGCCTGCTTTCTCGGTGGATATATGTCCTGGTACTACAAAACAGTTTGAAACTCTGATTGCAGGCGAGGAAGCGTCATCATGGATGATGGCCATTCTAGTAACTACCGTAGCACTTCATCCACAGCTTAATTAATAATACTGACCAGTTGCCAGCAGGTGCTCCTCGAGATCACTGCACAGCTGCGAGATGCCTTCAATTCTGAAGCTGTTGCAACTCTCTCTCCAGCCCTTACTCTAGTCCTTTGCAAAGCATGTTGGGTGACGGTACATCTACTTCGACAGAACATGGAACAAGTCCAGCCTCGAGTTCTTGACTTTTGCCGATGTCTTCTCAGTCTTTTTTGCATTTTAGGAGAGGCCAAGGGAGAGCTGAAAAGTTTGTTCAGCAAGATTATTATTCCCAACTAGTCTGCTGAGAAGCAAATTCTTCTACAGTAAAAACCCTTGTTCTCGAGGCTCTGACCATGATTGCACCTCGAACACTAGCTGTGTGCTTGGTGCAGGTGAGACGAGACACCAACCTTGCATTCGATTTTAAATTAATTGACGGTGAGTGAATTGTGGATGGTAGATGAATTCCGACGGTCTAAATTACATGGATGAAGGAATCGTCCGATCTGAGAAGTACGTTTTTACGTGACTATGGTTTCAAGTTCGATTAACTCTGAATCAAAAGTGCTTTGTGCACATCCGCCATTTTGCCATGCAGTGTCCTTGCTGTAAAATGCCTACTCGACTTCCTCACCATCCTATGGCATAGCAGGGCTGAAAAATCCGTTTGCAGAGCAACTAGTTCCTCTTTTTTTAGATCGACTGTCGCTGTTATGAAGAATCAGGGCCCAAACTCCTATGCCTCACTAATTCTTCGCAACACACTTTTAATAGCGATCTCAGCGTTCGGCAGCAGCCACACATTAGACGATATTAAGCCGATACAAGAATGGCTTCTTCAAACCTCTTTGGTACATTCTGGATGTTCCGACTTCATAGCGGCATGTACGATTGTATGCTGCCAAGCTAGCCAATTGCTCACCGCTATGAATATCTAGCCGGGATCTCTCAATGTATCCTAGCTAGTCGCTGTAATGCTCTCCAATATGCTGAAGCTTGGAGCTATCTTCGAGACGTCCTGTTGCTCATCCTTGGGCGCCACTTCGCCGAAGAAAACGAAGCTTTGGCGCTACTAATATCTCCAACAATATGTCTTGCTTTAGCAGAAGTTGCTGGTGTCAACTGGCCTGGGTGTAGGTAAAATAGCGTTTCCAATCTAAACGCCGCTGAACAAGTTCGTCAAGTACATTTCCTGCTTTCTTCGCCCTGGACGATGAGCCTATGCACAGAACTACGGTCGCTGTTAGAACCCCGACAGCAACCAGTGGTACCCTATTTTATCACTCTTCGTCGCAGGTTAAGCCTAGTGGGTACCATTCTGTTGAACAAGGTACGAGCAAACGAGCTTTTCCGAGTCGAACTTACTTTGAACAAGCTATGCACAGTTCACTTCTCCAAGACCCTTAGGAATTATAGACGCAGCAGTACGTAGCTGAAACTTGTGATTGGAGAAGCACTAAGACTACCAACATTACAGGAAAGTCGTAACTCCGAGTCCAATTTGGTGTTTTGCGCTGTCTATCCATGTTCTCGTTTGGTGCTGATCACTGAAGCGTGATATTGAACTGGAGTGTGTAGTAGTAAAGTAAAGATGACGCGACAAAGATGGAGACAGCAGCAGCGGTTACCGACTGCTCAGTATAACAACATCTCTATGTATAGAACTTTGTGATCACGTTACAAGCTTTTCTGTTGTACGGATATCGTGGATATCATCGTACTATCTTCTCCAATCGCCGTGTACATGACCTCTCTTCCAGCTCAAGCTCGTCGTCGCAGGTCGCTGTCTGCCTCGACGTCTTCGCCGAGATCTCCAGATCGGATACTTCCAACTAAGAGAGCTTATCCCAATTTCGTTCATGATCCATATTTGTTGGATGCTGATACGCGGAGACAATCAAAACGTCGGCGAGGTCATTCTGTACGTCCCTATCACACCCAGTCATTTGTCGCCCAGTACAACTTACCTCTACGTCAGCCATCACTCGAGTCCGCACACGTCCCTACCTCGGTGGCGACTGATCGACACATTTCATCGATGCCACCTACTTCATTCGCATCAACACCTGCCGAATTTCGACTCTTTCCGAAAAGGGTACACGACGTGCAGAGACCATACGATTCTACTCCGACTTTTGATTCCTTTTCTTTCGGCCTTTCTGCATCTGAGAACTTTGACCTGGCCACTTTGACCAGTCTTCGATCTAATGCATTTGGGGAACTTCACAGAACTGTGGCAGAGAGTGGAGAGGGGCTTATACAACGCATGCGTGACTATGAAGTTTCGAGATCCAAGTCAGATATTCATTCTAAGGTTGCAAAGCATGCAACAAGGGGACGTAAACAATCATTCCACGATGTGCTATCTCAGGGGACTCTGAGCCAGCCACGCCAGCTGATTCATGGCGATGACGATGACGAGGAAGTTCAAATTCTTCTTCCGCAGATGTCGTTCCCAAGAAGTCCTCGACATAAAAAGCGAGCCGTCTCTCTTGGTCCCAGTGATGATATCCTATCCCTGTCCACTGGCAGCGAAAGGTGTTTTTCCACAGCCCCTTGTCCGAGATTAACGTACCATTCAGATGACGAATTGCATGTGTCGGGTGTAAGATCCCCATCTCTTGCATGTTCGTCATCCTCCGAGTCTCCACATCAGCTCCCGACATCATCGACTCCTGCTCTGTCGCACACTCCCTCCAATTCCACGAACTCATCGCTCTCCCTTGTTCTCCCACCTTCGATACCACATAATCAACGCCGATCGCCTCAACCTGGTATAACATCTACTCGCACAGAAAAGGCAATTGCAGCCCTGACACTGGCCATGGCGAATGGTGCAGGAGACCTGACTGACTATCAGGCGCTGCTAGCTATTCAGACCACTCCAGCCGTAGATAGTTCCCAAGTTGGAGAGATGTGGCACTGAAGATCATATACAGCGGCCTCACACATGACAACATTGATAACCTCCGTGGTATCATATTTCCTGGTCACTTACTCATTATCCGCTTCTCCTCTCATCCCCTTCTTCTCTGAAGATACTCGATCAATGCCATGCCAGCACCCATTGTACATTTACGCTGAAATCACGAACATTTTCGCTTTGCATATTCAACTTACGCTTGCTTTGGAAAGACTCTGCAATATCTATACGCTGTCACCAAGTCGTCTAATAGAAAAATAGAGAATCCATTATTTGCTGTGATTTCTAGTGATGCTATATGTGTTAATTTATTTGTCAATGACCGGATCTTCAACACTCTCGGACTGCCCTGGCCTGACCAATAAAAATTTCCTCCTGGAATTATTTCTCAGTAAACACCAGGTAGCATCAGACGTTGTCCCTTAATTTGCTTTTCCCCCGCTTGTACAAGTGAGGAAAGAAGCAAGTTGAGACTTGAAAAAGCCAGGTTTAATTTCGAAAAAAAAAGTAAAGGACTACAGAAAGTCAAAATCCTCACAGTAGCAATATTGTAGTACTAGTAGTAGTAGTAGTATATCACTGGCATGGTCCAATCGCTAAACGAGTATTTACTTGCAATTGTCAGCTTTTTGGCTTCTGGCAGGTCAAAAATCTGCCACCACTTGCGAACAAGTGAATTAAGAACTTGCTGATGTAGACCATTGGTCCATATGTGACATATATTGATTAATCAAGAAGTGGAATATCAGATCCGTCAACGTCCAGGGCAAGTCCAGGGTAACTACATCGCAGAGCCTAAAACCTTCATGGCCAATGCACGTAATATCTGGACGGGGATATGGCAATGCGGAGCGGTAAATTCTTGTGATATCGACTCACCTCAGCCTTCTGATTACCTCCAAGCCCACTGAATACGGCAGCAACACTTTTACCTTTGGCATCTCTTACAGCTCCCAGACGGTTTCCGGCGTATGCGCCAAGCATGAGGCCGGGTACATTTGCAACGATGAAGCCGACTCCTCCGCCACATACCGCCCCAAGATAACTCCACCACGGCGCATGCCGCTCCACTTCTGGCCGGAGCAGCTATGATGATTGACATCGTGTGTTTGTTGTGCACATAGAGAGATATTGCTTTACTGACCTCCTCAAACACATCTGCGAAAACGCCCTCGGCATCTGGCCGTCCTTGTCCTGTCGAAGCTCCTGAGCCGCCAAAAATCCCAGAAAATTGTGAAAAGAAAGATGACGACGATTCTGAATCGTTCGCCTTATTTGAGGATGACTGTGATGCATAGATAGCGTCATACTCCTTCCGGCGGTTTAGGTCGGATAGAACGTAGTAGGCATCAGCCACCGCCTGTTGAGTTCAGGGTGTTTAGCTAATAATATAGACTACTGTCAAGAGATACAAAACCTGAAATCTTTCCGTTGCCTTCTGCTTCTCAGCAGGGCTGGCATTTGCCAATCTGTCTGGATGAGTTCTATGGAAAGCTACAGAAATGAGTTGGCTAAAGAAGGATGGGTCACATAGATCGACCTTAGAGACTCCTTCTTGTATGCCTGGCGTACGTCGTTTTGAGATGCAGACTGCGGGATGCCCAAGAGCTGATAATAATCCGGGAATTGCGACATGGTCGTTGAGGGACAACTTCAAGTTGTCGTTGAATTTGGGGATGACATCACGGGATGACATCACATGGTGTGGGAAGAAACTTCCATAAACAGTGCCGCTTTGTCTTGAATGTCATCTACGACGGACAACTCTACGTCTCCCACCAAAAAGCCAATATATGAGGCCAGTACTCAGTTCAGGAATTGGAGATACTCCACAGAACAGCTGTCAACTATTCGAACTTCTTTAAATCATGTAGCTGTTACCGCCATCCGCAATGCGTTCGAAGCTCAGGAGGTTAGCATCTCGTAATATGTTCTCAAGACGTCCAGCTCAACGTCCCCAGACAGGCTGTTCTTCTGTTGTATCCTTTTTAACTCCGGATGAAGAACACATCCTCGTAAAACTTTATATTTCCAAAATCACCCAGCTATGCAGTCTATTTCGTTTCCCTGAGGAGGTCGAGGCAACAGCGGTGAGCTATCTGAAGCGCTTCTATCTGAAGAATACTGTTATGGACTGGCATCCAAAGAACGTAATGTATGCATCTTCACCCAAGTTCATATACACGAATGATGTGACATCGGCTCATAGGTTGACCGCATTATTTCTCGCTACGAAAACAACAAATCATCCTATATCACTTGAGGCATACACAGCCCACATACCTAACACGACCCCTCCTGATGTCCTTGATCTGGAATTTCTCGTCGCACAAAGTCTCGGTTTTGAATTTTCTGTTTGGCATTCCCATCGGGCCCTCTGGGGAATCTGGCTAGATTTACAAGTTAGTTCTTTTATCAGTGTCCCCAAGGCGGGTGTCCGCTCATCTGCATTGTCAAGAGTCTACCGGACCATCCTCCAGATTCCAAGGAAACATACGATCGGGCGTTAAGCCACGTTCGGGCATCTCGCCTAACCGATGCAGAACTCATCTATACGCCCTCCCAAATCGCTCTTGCAGCGTTCTCTCTTGCCGCACCAGACTTAGCCGCTAAGTGGTCATCACAAAAGATACCGCTCATATCATCCTCTTCACTTTTATCGGCTGACACACTGCCGATCGTCATCGACGCTATCAAATCCCTAATTACTTCTGCAGGTCACCCTCCGAATCTCGAAGCTGTCCGTGAAGTAGACAGACGACTCAAGTTGTGTAAAAACCCGGAAAAGGTTGTTGGAAGTGCAGCCTACCTGGCGAAGAAGGCTGAGGAAGCGAAGAAGGCCGAGGAGAAACGGAACAAGAAAGCTGTTCAAGTTCACCATGTAATAACACACGGAGATCCATTCGGAAATGAGCTGAGAACCAGCCAACCCCGCATGGTAGATTACGACGATGACGACGACGACGACTGAACGTGCCTCAGTCATCTTCTGCATAGCTGATCGCCCTGCTAGCTCTGATGTACTGTTTGTACGTTCATTCCGAAGGTTGCTATTAGTAGAGACCTCGTGCGTTAATACGAGGACTTGCATTTGTTTCCATCAATGGCTACCTATGTAAAATAATATGATGGAAACGATGGGCACAGAGAAGAAGCGTATTGGGCGACTAGCAGCCAGTCGCATCCTTACTCGGAAATAACAAGGACGCGTGAAACAGGGAAGCTCCTTAAACTAAGCTGCTGGCAATAAATGGCCACATATAAGTTATAACCCTTGAGTAGGGTCGTTCACGTGTGGTTTATTACATAGTGCTTGCTGCCAGTGTATGCAATATGACATGATTCAGAGTGCCAACCTGCTGCACTAATTGAAAGCCAAGGAATGTCAAAAACCTGCAATTTACTTTAGCTATAAATCGGCCAGCATTTGGAGAAATCATACAGCATTCACAATCGAATGGACAAAGCGGTGTATCTAAGTCTTGGGAGATGAGATGTAGAAGTGGGAGATACATAATGACTTTTACTGACCGCCTCCCCTGTCATGTATTCCCAGTTCATCTTCTTTGTAGATCGCCCAGCCTTCCTCTGTTTTACGACCTGATAATATTTTTGAAGATATAGACTGACCAAAATATGGGGATAGACGACTGACGTGATTCCGATCCTCTGGAATCCTGGAATTTGCGCTCCGTGTCATATTCCATTTTCTTCTTTCCTGTGGCTGAATTCTTCATGGCTGCAGCTTTTACAAATTTCGGGCGCTTTGCGTGGGTGCTAGCTGTAGAAGAATCGACAACAGTTTCTGGGGCTAAGCAAGTGTCGGACTGATTCAAGGCAGGTAAATCTGCGACGCGTTTACGTTTCTTGCTGGCTTTTGGTTTTTGATCTAGAAGGACGGATGTCGAAGGGTTGACTATAACTGCTTTACTCTTCCCCTTGGAAGCGAAAATGTCGTCGATTTCTGCCATGGACTAAGTCTGGGACTAAGGACAAGTCCTAGTCACAGACTATCGGCGGAGCAGCGTAAACAAAAGATTACCTTGCGAGCTTTTTTGTCGAGCTATCAGGTTCAGGATAGCTTGAAGTTTCGCTGTATCACCTTGTGGTTGTAAGAGATCGATAAAATAATGAATCGCGGTAGCGTAACGGTGCAGCGTCCTAATTTAGCAGAGCGTTGTTGATGTTCCAAGGTATTTTGGCTTGTTCAAGTTCTTGATCGTCGTATAAGTGCGTCGTCGTTATTGCTGTCAGTGCTTACTGCCTGTACCTCCACACCCATGGTGTAAGTTGTGCGCTCTGTTACTAGTTATACCTCACTGCTTGACCTCAAATAATGTACTCTAGTCCACAGAACCCACCTCAACTGAGGCCACAGCAACCGCCAGGACTACCCTCATTCATGTCTGGCTCCGGTTTTGACTCCCCATATCTGAACAATCTTGATCCGACTCAGGCAGCCAAGCAAATGGCGGCGCTCAGCGCTGCTAGTCAGGCCAGAATGGCAAATAGTCGACCAGCACCTCAAGTCAATCTAGCTGGCGGAACAACCTCGGCACCATTCATCGGAGGAATTCCAGCTGCAAATCACGATCTTTTGCCAGGTTCTTCTACCTCGCATACCCCCTTCCCACTGATGCCCAGCAGTCATGGATTGCCACCAACCCCAAATTCCGCCTCGTTTCTCGACTCTTCAGTATCGCAAACTAACGCTGCTGCTCGCAATCTACAGCACAACACTTCCACATCTATCAAACAACGCCAACAAGGCTTCTTACATGGTCTTGCTAATATCATGGCCAAACGCGGCACTCCTTTGCCGCCTGCCCTCACTGGCGTACCTGTCCCGAACTACGATCCGGCCGCTTGGAAAGGAATTGATACATCTTCAGAAGTGGGATCTTTTCGTCTGGCTGGAAAGGATATTGACCTGTTCAAACTTTGGGGCCTAGTGTTCCAGAACGGCGGAGGTTCGGCAGTAAGTCCATAATTCTCTCTTACACCAGCGCCGCATAATCAACTACCCTCTAGGTTACAGCGAGTAACGCATGGCCTGGAATTCTTGCCCAATTCAATCTTCCTGGAGAGGCACCCCTAGATCCTCAGGCTGCGCAGTCCCTCGGACGATGTTACATGGCAATGTTACATCCATTCGAAGAAATGTACAAACGAAACGTGCAGGACCAGCAAAAAAGAGCTCAAATCTCAAGGCAGGGAGGAGGGCACATTCAGCACCCACAATCTGTTCAAGGTAGGCCAGCACAGGCAGCGGTGAGTGGCCAGTCAGCGCAGCTGCAACGAGGACCGCAAGGACCTCTTCCTTTGAACGGTACTTCTCAATTTCCCCACGCATACACGCCACAACCCCCACATCAACGACCTTCATCTACCAATCTAGGTCAAGCTCAGTCTGATCAAAACACTCCTCACAACTTGCCTGCACTCCCGGACACAACTCTGCTGGACATGCCGCAGACCAACGGGTTCGGGGATGGCAATGTGCTTGACCAAGATACACAAGGGATAAAGCGGAAGATGGATTTTGATTTAGAAGACACCAAACGAGTCAGACAGAAAACTGGTTTGTGCCGTCGCTGATACTTGACTATTTCTGCTTATTATGTTTATGTGTCCTAGGGTCGGAGCCTCCTGAAACTGCTGTATGTTTATGATACACTTCAACGTTCTGTACGTTATGTCACTAACTCTGGGTATAGTCGAGCATTTCATCTGCCATCGATCGAAGTTCAACTACTGCGACGACTGGTGCCACCAATGTAACTCAGGCACCTGCAACTTCGCCAGTGCTTCGGCCTCGACAACAGCCATCTCGCCGTAAAATCGAGTACGTTCCTTTAGGTCGTGAAGTTGAAACGTACGGTGGTCGGGACCTAAACGCTCTCGAATCTGAGGTGACGAATGTGTCGCAACGTCGTCCTCTACGAGACCTCAACGACTGGGGCGTAGTTGACATAGAAGCGCTCACCATGTCCATTCGCTCAAGATTATCGACCGAGTTGTCGTATGCGTTGACAACATTCACGCTGCTGTCTACGATGCGAGGACAGACGCCAGGCTCAGGGTTTCCGGTCTACCAGTCTTCTGACCTACTGGACGAAGTGCTTGATCTTCTTGAGGAACTGGCATTCGGGGATGTAGAAGATAGCGCAGAGTACTATCTTCTAGATGGCGATGGCGTTTTGACAACAAACCGAGCACTGATAAACCTGATCCATGACTCGCAGATCCATCCGTACTCTGCGTTGGAGCCTCGGCAGGGAGCAAAAGACCCTGATACTGGACCACGCCAACGACCTGGCAACATTATCATAGCTATACTGAACATCATCCGCAACTTGACCACTATTCAAGACAACGTGGAGTTCATTTCTCGTCAACACAGACTAATTGACTTGATGTTGCGTCTGTGTACCTTGTCGTATGTTTCCGCCGGTCAACCCTCTCCCGCTTCCTCGGCACTATCATTCAATGATTTAGCGGTCATCCGCAAAGACACCCTGTATACCCTTTCCAACATTGCTGGCCATATACATTTCGCCAGTGATCATTCACATACTGCGCCTAGGGTGTCTAGCCGAGTTTTTCAATTGATTTCTTCATATCTCGTCGACCCGGCGGAGGCCATTTCTCCCACAGCTTGTATTCAGCGCGCTAACGGTAGTGTCAGGCCTCCGTTGCTTGCAGACATAGCCTTGGATGTGTTCACACGATTGAGTCAGTCTGACTCAAACAGACAGGTTTTCGCCAAAGCAATCTCCCAGGGTCCTATCTTCCGACTTTTCGAGGCTTTGGTCCATCGACTCCCACTAACCGATGCAGACTTCCAGTTGATGACTCGGGAGCTATGGTTGAGCTACCTAGAAAAAGCCATAATGGCGATATACTCTTTAGCTTTCCTCGCACCGCCCGATGTCAAGCAGAAAGTCAAAGCCAACCGTGCTTTAGCTTTCAGGGCGGTTATGCTGAGGATGATACAGAAGTTCCTTGAGCCTGCTGGACGGACTTGGTTCATCGTCTGCACTCGGCGAGCTATTGAAGCTATGAAGATATTGGATGATGCAGAAGACTCATTTGATACGTCGAAATCCATAGCGCCGACGATGTCGTTTGGAATGGGATACGGAGAAATTGGTGACAACGGAGCTGAGAAGGGTACAGGTTTATTAGGTGGACATAGAGATGTTACTTGGGATATGTTAATGACTTCTGAAGTGCATGGAGACGAGGTGATGTTTGCAGAGCTGGAAAGCCTTGCCAGGGTCGAGTGCTGAGGCCTGGCATGAGGTGGAACGTTCATAGCTTGAGTCTGTAGTACGATGTATGATGATTATGTAACAAATGATAGAGTATTCTATGTAATCCATCTCATTTCGTTTCGTACCATAGTCGCCATGGCGGATCCGCTTCCTCCTCCAATCTATACCCAGCAAGAACACGAAGGAGGTCCCCAAATTCTTATCATTCCTGCTGCAGATGCCATAAACTTCCAGAAAGGTTTTTTAGGCGCTGAAGGTGAACACGCTGCAATCGAAGGGGAACTACAGATCAAGGGCGTTGGCCTCGGTCAATGGTCCAAGGTGTCAGTCACATCGTTTAAGTGAGAAAATTTATGCTGACACTTACCAAACTGAAGAACAATGTCTATACGAACTGTGGAAGCTGCAAATCAAGTTGAGGTTGAACTCGGCTCCTCTGTGGTTGTACTATTTGCTCAGCCTCATCCGACACTCATTCCAGTACCCTCGTCGTTTCTTTTTGCGCTCCCTCTGACTGCTGATACACCGCAATCGTTGCAAACTCCTTACTCTTCCTTGTCGCACTTTCTGACTGCAACCCTACATCCCTTGGATACCCTTTTGCCCCCTGTTTCGAGGACGCTTACGGTGTATACACGACGATATTCTTCCCATTCACTTGCGCTCTTTCCCCATCCTGAAAAACACACTCTGGATGAGCCCACTCGTGTGGAAGCCGAGGTTCCTCGAGTAACTTTCAAAGCTGGTGAATCCATTCCAGTCTATGTCAAAATCCCCCCGCCTCCGCGAGAACTAGTTGTGGACCAAGGTTTGAGGCTTCGGAATATTAGGACAGAACTTGTGCGACTCATTCGGGTAAAGGCTCAAATTGGTGACGAAGATTTTCCGGAGTTTCCACAGCTCGATACACCGCATGTTCAGGACGAAACTGCCAACCTACGGAATGACCGGGTGTTGATGGATGATGACGCTCCCGTATTTGAATCCTTAGGGTCGCTGGAAGAACGACTGCAGCCCTCGTCCTCGCATACTTCATCGCCGATTTCCGTTGACTTCCTAGGCCGTTCCAATAGAGTGGTTATTGCGCGCTCGGGAGCCTCGTGCCGCTTTCACTCATCTCGCCCTGTTAAATTACGCTTCGTATTGCATCAGCCTCTGCCCTCAAGTTCGCCAACGAACTTTTCAGGTGACGCGCCCAATGAAGAATATGCACAATTTGGCAGCGATGCAGAATGTCCCGCAATCACCCAGACGACAGTCCTTCATAGCGTCTCTTTCTGGCTCAGCATCAACATATCCTTTGTCGACACATTCACCCACAGAGAGCGTATATTCAACATCTCCATTCCTCTCACGATCATTGCTCCATCTGCTCCACTTCCAGAGGTATCGCAGGCGATGGATGAAGCTTATCACAAAAAGCATGATCGGCCTCCGACAAAAACAGTCAGGCATGATGAACTCGATCATACTATTCCTCATTACTCCGAAGGGGAAGCGGGCCCAAGCATGTTACCTAATAGTGCCCCTCCCCCTTTTGAAGACCGAGATGCCCCTCCTCCGTTTTTCTTCGCCGAAGGTGAAGCATCTACGTCTAGTCGGCTCCCTACATTCCTGGAATCAGAGTCGGAATTTATCCTCCCTGATGACACAGATCCGCAAGATTTGCATGATTCATGTCCCTCAATTCCAGGAGAAGGAAAGGAGTTTGGTTTTGTACCTTCTGAGCAATTCGATGGCCATTCTGAAGACATGCAGAGGACACTTACTCCACCTCCTACTCTGGAAATGGCGACCAGAGACACAGATCTGACCCCACTCGCTGATATTCGAGGGTCAGGACATGTAATAGACGCACTGGGTCTAAGCCTCGAACACCATAACGAAACTGACTCTGAGGAGCAACCGCCGCCTCCCCCTGCTATGGATGATCCTTCAGACCCGCCCCCTTTAATTGATTCAGCTTTTAGATATCCTGATGCCACACGTCAGACATCTCCATCTCCCCCTGGTCATCCCCCATATGTGCCTAGTGATCATTCTACAATGCTTTCCCCATCGTCAACTCCGAGAACACCTCGCCCACAGGCACCCCCACCATATCTAGTCCCAGAAAACCACACTGATCAAGAAAATGTTGCAAGACCTCCCCCATATATGGATTAGAATATGAAAGCAAATTTAAATTTGCAGCCGGGAGAAATAGATAATGAAATTATGTACTGTCTGGATCATGATGGGCTAAAGCAAGTCAACATGTAAACTAGTAGAAAGTCATCTAACTCATAATAAACAAGAAAAAATCCACATCCTCAACAATTGCATGCATCCTTTGGTTTGGCTGTATTCTCATCAAGATTAACGTTTGTCTGTCCTGTGCCACTTGCACGACCATTGCCATTATTTGGTCGACCAGTGCCGCGTGTTGCTGCTAAGATATGCTCAATGGGTATCTTCTTGGCTGTACAGCGGATAATTTGAATACGAGGGTAATCTGATATATGGTGACACTTACCAATTTCTGTGAAAATATCCACGATACCCTCCCCAGTTTTCGCACTTGTCTCAAAAAAGAGCAAGCCAGCCTCTGTTGCGTACGCCTGTGCCTCTTCTTTAGGCACCTGTCGCAGACTTTCGGGCTCGTTCCCTGATGCGCTAGGCGTTTCTCCAGGGGTCGCCGTAGCATCATCCGCCTCGTCTTCAGATTCGGAAGACTGGGATGGACCAGATGAAGACGTTGAAGTTTGGACAAGGTCTACTTTATTTCCGGCGAGCGCAATGACGATGTTTGGGTTTGCCTGCCGTTGGAGTTCCTTCACCCACGACTTGGCTTTCTCTAAGCTTGTGGCCTTTGTTACATCATAGACCACAACCGCAGCCTGAGCATTGCGATAGTACATAGGCTATACTGCAGTGAGAATGGAGGACAGGAAGAACCGCAGTCGTGACGCACAGCGAGTGAATGGAAGCGCTCTTGACCGGCCGTATCCCATATTTCATATCGTAGGACACGGTCTTCAAGGCGACACTTCTGAGTAAGGAAGGCGGCCCCAATAGTAGGCTCTTTATTGGCTTGGAATTCGTTGGAAACCTGAGAGTCAAACGAGTGACTGAGTATATGGCGACAGATGCAAAAATGGTTTAAACATACGAATCGAAGAACCACAGATGATTTCCCTACAGCGGCTTCTCCTGATAAGTGTGGGTGTAACGACGTCAGTTTCAAGGAAACGTTTCTCGATCAGGAGGGGGCGGGAAGAGAAGAGGAAATAGCGGATGCAAGAGGCCAGCCAGAATGACAGACTTACCTAGAAGGACAAGCTTTACTTGGACAGATTTATCGACAGAACCAGAGGCAGACTCAGACATGACTTCTCAGAGAAGAAAGACACTGGAATCACGAAATGGACTTCTATTTGTTCATGATTGGCAACTCTGCCTTACGGGCGGCCGACTCGGAGAGCGGTCACCTTCGCCTGCCACTGCAGCCTGAGAATACTTAGCCTACCAAGTTTACGAAAAATAAGTTTACAAGTAAGGAGGGAAATGCCGAATGGCCTTTCTCTTGGTGTCCCAGATCATCCAGATGGTGGCTCGGGATGAGCTGGAAAGGGAAGGGGCCATCGGACGTTCTAGATCTCAAGGCATTCCCAGAGGTTTCCTACTTCCGTGGTCTAATCATATCGAAGGTCTAAAGCGTTATTTCGTGTTACAAAAATACAAGTGATCATGAAGACTGGAACAAAGGCTCCAAATCTTTGCATGTCGCAAAAATCCCATTGTCAAGCTCAACTGATGTGCCATCCAAGACTTTCATGCAGTCAAAAGGATCGATGCTTGAGTGATTGTCTGCTATCTCGGCTTGTTCGTTCATCGTAGATGCAGGGAATGCCGTTGGCTGATCGTAAAAAAAGAAGGGCATTGCTTGATAGTTTGCTATCATTTTCCCCATAAATCTGGCATATCTGCCCGTCGGGTCGCCATACACCGCTGCAATTGCTGCAACATGCGGAACAATTTCGCGGACATCTTCGGATTTCGGGTCGATGCTCATAGTATAGTCCACAGCTGTTTGTATAGTTGCACCGTATCTTGATCTAGCAGTCCAATAGTTCACTCCCAGCTGGTCGCCTAGCTTAGCATTGGTCTGTGGGACAACGTCAGTCCAAACAGAGAGAAAGTCTCGTTGAATACTAACAATCATGGCTTCGAGACCAAAGCACCGATAGTGGAAAGGACGAGTACGGAGTGCTTCAAACGGTTGCTCGCCAGACTTTGCTATTTGATCAAGAAACTGAGAAGTAAAGTATGTTTTCAAGGCAGCAGCCGCTCCGATACGATCACCAATATATATCTTGGCCGCCACAACCTGCGAAAAGTAGAAAGAGGCATGATTGCTGTAAATCGTTAGGCATCCTGTTTCAAGAGTATAACCACCGTGGCATACTTAGGACGTGAAGCTGCTTCCTTCCCGAGGCTACTTCCAGCTAACCACTCTATATATTGTTTTACCCAAGCATTCATAGATTGTTCCCGTACACTGGTCCAATCTTGGTTCTGTTTTCCCTGCATGATGAGAATGCCATTGATCACCTTCACAAGACCCCTTAAATCCAAAATACCAGTAAATGTTCCCAAAGAACCGCCGGGTAGTGGGCCACGAACAATCTGACCGTAGTTCATATTCGGATACATGCGCGTAGACTCATTAAGGAAGAAAGTGTCAATAAACCGAGCAAAATTCCTGGAGTATACTGTCGAATCCGAGATAGCATATGCGATCGCATTGTAGATAGCAGTCTCGGAGAGGCCGTTGATTGCTCCGGGACCATTCAGCGATTGAACATCAGGATTGACCCGACCATCGTGAACGACGTACGGACATGTCGTCCAAGCTAAACCGAGCGTACCGCTTAGCTGATGAGTTCAAAAACAAATTACGAGCGCGTACTTGCACTAGGCGAAAGGCTATGGGTCGGCGAAGGAGTACATGTCGTTTTGCTGGTTTTAGCTACAGCTTGAGCGGGCCTATGAGTGTTATCGACAGGAGAGTCTGTAGTCTGGGAGGGGGAGTCATGAGTAGAAGGAGAGGGAATAAGGTCACTGAGAGGTAGGGTAGGAAGTGGAAGTGGAACACCCAGTGGCGTTTGTGGGAGTCCGACTTCTTCAGACGCGAGACTACGGAGACTATTATTGTCGTTGTCTGGGAATGTATTGTTGACCTCGCCATTGGAGCGGACCGAATGAGTACCATCGCTGGTTGGACACCAGTTGCAATCTGGCCAGTGACTAGACATGGGATTTAAAGCGAGCAAGAACGAAAAATGGTGCACTAACTAGGGGGCCCAACTCAGATAGTCATGGGAATTTCCACTAGGGGGCAGCGCGCTTCTCTCATTTGTCACACCTAAGTAGCGAGTGTCAGCCTGCCAGTGGGCGCAAGAGGATTCACAAAAAGTCGCACTCCAAGTCGCACGAGACGAGCTTTCAGCTAAACGCATTATTGTATTCCGAGCATCGGCCGTATTGGAACGACTATTTTCAGAGGAAGAATTGCGAATGACATATTCAACGTTGACCCAGTCGTTTAGAACGCCTATATGAGGGATTAGAATTTAGTACTGGCGATGAAGTCTCGGAGACTAACCTGACACAGAAAGAACAATTGTTTGAAGAGCGACTGCGACAGCAAATCTGGAAAACATGTTAACAGGTAACGGGCAAGAAATGACAGAAACTAACATGGTTAATACAAGGTTAATAACAATTTTGGCGGAGGCTGACGGTGACAGTTCAGCGGGTGCATCGGGCCGCCTGTCCGATCTGATGTTTTCCTCTCCGATCGGAGTTAGCATTCAACTTCTTGGGCATTGACAACGATGGCTCTCCAGCATATACCAAACCCTGCCAGTATTCCTCCACCACACGTTAACTTCAGGCTCAAGCAGCAAGACAACTCTCCAGCCAATTCACATCCTTTGGTGAACAGTTTCAACCATGAATTGCCGTATTATTACTTATGTGACCTCTCTAGAATCCCCTTGATTTTCTTCTGCGTGCTGCCGAAATATACCCTGATAAGCTTGCCATCGCTCATCCAGATGTTACCCATCCCGTCTTCTACTCTTTTTCTGTCTGGTTAGTCTCTTACCACCAGAATCTTGGCACTGTAAACGAGTGACATCCTATCAGGGCCCAACGTGTACAGAACTTTGCATACGGCCTTATGCAAGCCGGAATAAAACCCGGAGACCGTGTTGCAGTCATTGCACCCAATTCGTCAGTGTGACATCTCCCTTCGAATAGTAATTCTTTGTCACAATATGTCCTAGGCCTCTCATAGCAGGTTAATATTGTGGCAGGACTTGGTACCATCGTCTCATGCATTTTTCAGATGCCCACTACGGGGTTCTTGCAGCCAGAGCAATCTTGACGCCTATCAATACTCGACTCAAACCGCAAGAAGTAGCATACATCCTGGAGCACAGCGGCGCCAGCTTACTTCTGGTGGATCATGAATATACCCATCTCATCCAAGGCATGAACACTCCAACCATTGTTTCGCAAGATACAGGGAAGTCGGAAGATCCCTATGAGATATTTCTTAGCACCGGTCGAATCTACAGTCGTGAAATGGGATGGGGTGGCCTGGATGCTGAGTCTGATGAAAACGCTGCTTGTGTTTTGTGCTATACGTACGTTCCAAGCTCTGCCACCCTCTTTGAATTCATATTATTTATAGGTCTGGCACCACCGGGAGAGTATGTAAATATCATTCGATGAAAGGTCCTTTTTTTGACCCGAATTTAGCCGAAGGGCGTTGTAACAACACTCAGAGGTATGGTTGAGAATTCGGTATTGACTCATCTTTTACTACCATGGATCTAGGCACTTATTTGGCCGCAATTGCAAATGCCTTTGAGGGCCGGTGAGCAAACTGAGAAATTTCTACGTACTGATCCCAACACTTTCTATAGAATTAGTCGAGAATCAACATATTTGTGGTATGTCAGTGTAGCAAGCTTCTGAGCTTTCAACTGCATTGTCGCCACAGGGTTTTACCTATGTTTCATGCAGCTGGATGGACGTATCCTTGGGCAAATGTCTTCGCCTTCGCGACGCAGGTAGGGCATACAAACCAAACCGCTGTCACTTATATCCTTACCCTGCAAAGATCACCCTCAGAACAGTTAGTTTTACACACATTTGGAACCACCTATTACACTCTGGTGTAACCCATTATTGTGGTGCCCCTACAGTTCAAGTGCGTCTGCTGTTCACTCCCTGTTATCTAAATTTAAGCTGGATACAAATACACTGCTTTAGATCGGTATCATCAATGATCTTTCCGCGAGAAAACCTCCACAGCCTGTTACTGCGATCATAGGTTTGAGCCATCCGACCATTATTTATATGAACTAAGGGTATATTAAGCTGGATCTGCTCCGACGCCTCATCTCATTGCCGGTTTGGAACAAAAGGGCATCACACCAGTCCATGTTTATGGCTTAACGTGCGTAATGTGGTTGAGTTATAATCGCTGGCTGTTCATCACTCCTATCTTTCCCACCTAGCGAGGTATTTTCGTCATTTTCTTATATACACTGCTTCTGTTTATGTTGGTATTTTGACAGACGACCGGTCCATTCATGCGGAGCTATGAACAGCCTAGCTGGAGGTCATTGTCTCCGGAGAAACGAGCAAAATTCGTTGCCAGACAAGGCCATGTGTTCGCAACGGCCAAAGAAGTGCGCGTCGTGTACCCTCCTGGTGAAAAGTCAGGTGATGCAGACCTCATAGACGTCCCACGGGATGGTAAAACACTTGGGGAAATCGTCACAAAAGGTAATATCGTTATGAAAGAGGTTAGTGGTTTGTACGGTTGTCAGGCAGCCAAATTTAGTTGTGGTGTGTAGTACTTTCGTGATCCTCAAGCCACGGAAAAAGCTTTTCGCGGTGGAGCCTTCAGGTCGGGAGACTTGGCGGTTTGGTACCCCGATGGATCAATTGCTATCATGGATAGAAGCAAAGATATCATCATATCTGGCGGAGAGGTAAGTGTCTGCGCCCTTGACGATTCTCTGATTATTTCATCTTGTTGCAAGAACGCGTCGAGTTTGGCCATCGAGCAAGGTGTGCTTGGAAAATTAGCAGTATCTATAATACCTAATGTGCTGCCCCAGAACTCGCAAGTCACCCTCACGTTTTAGAAGTCACCGTAGTAGCAAGAAGTCACTTCAAATGGGGTGAACGGCCTATGGCCTTCGTTGTTCTGCATCCTAAACACACGGCTCAGTGGTCAGGCCGCTACCATGAATTTGCCGAGGAGCTCAAACTGCATGCAAAATCCAGATTACCTGGGTTTGCATGTCCGGAGTGGGTGGATGTTGTACCAGAGTTACCTGTGAGCTGCATCACCTTATTAACCTTTGCAGGGGCATCGACTGAAATAGCTGTGCCACTTTCAGAAGACATCAACTGGTAAGATACTCAAGACAGAATTGCGAAAGATAGTCGCGAAGCTGTGAACGAATGATTCTTAAATGAAATCCTCTGGATTTCTGGACTTCTAGCTTCTGTCTGATACAGCCATGCAAATAAATATGAAACCAGTATACACAGCATCCAGTCACCAAAGTAAATTACTTTCTATGGTTTCGTGTCCTTCATTAAGGCATCTGGTCATTCAAAATCACCGCAAAGAATCAAGACCAAGTCTTAGAATGCGGAAAAAGCCCGCATTTCGTTCGCAGAAGTAAATCTCGTTATCCTTTCGGCCAAGAAACAACACTTCATCTTGAGTATCAACCTCCGTATCACCAGCCGAGATTTCTGTCCTGCCTGACGGAGATTTTGTTAATCCATTATTGATCTTTTTCGTGCTGAGGGAGGCATGACTTCCTTTCCCCTTCGATGAAAGGACGGTGGCTGACGTCGGGGAGTCAGAAACAGGTGTCCCAATTTTCCAGACAAACGGGGCACGTCTGTTAGTGTTTGAATGAGGCGATGAGAACTGCGGTAGTACAGTTCGAGACTCGTCAGCAGGGTTAAGTAAAGCATCACTCAGGTCTACAACTTCGAGCCCTCCTCGTCGCATGGCAACTAGGACAGCGCGATCGTGCACGTCAAAAGCTTCCAAACGTTTTACGTCCCCCATTCGGCCCGTTGCTGGTCTGGATTCCTCATCCGTTTCGTCAGAACTCCAAACAAATCTGCCTTTAAGCACGGATCTTCCGCGTGCATCGACGATGGCTGTACTATGGCCTCCACGGGAAGAGAAGAATAGCGCAGGGGGACCAAAGTGACGAGGCTGCGATAGAAGAGATATGGGAGCAAGAAGAGGTTTGTCGCCATCTGGGAAGCTAGCTATAGCTATGGCGGCGGACACGGTGGGTGCTGGAGGGCAGCGGAAGGGATGAGTAGGATCAACACATTGTAGTCTGAGATCTCTGAGTAGCATATAATCTTCATCTTCTTCCTTTCTGACAGGAAGATCTGGAGGAAGGAGCCCGTCCTTATACCATGCCTGCATTAAACTTGCTTTCCATGGCCCTAAATTTTTTGAACTTCGTTAGTGCAATATTGAGTTCGAACTGCTCCAACTTACCGTGTACGACATTCTTAGGGTCACGGTAGAACCATCTCGGTGGGGCGGTAGGCACAGGAATAGGAAGGCCTGGTGGTGAGAATTGAACTTGCGCGAGGTCCATGTTATTTCCTTCTTCAGGTTCATGTGTTGCTCGATATTCTAAAAAGGTTGGGTATGTTGGCGGAATGATATATTCGTCAGCAATCGATGCTAATGGGAACTTCGGCGCAAAACTCAATTGTTGAAAGGTTGTGTATGGACCCATGAGAGCTACCGCAACAAGCTCTTCGGAGCTAGCGATGGTGGATGTAGCAGGAGCTTCACTAGAGACTAACTCTGGCTGAGCATCTGGATGTTCGTTTGGAATAAGCGGTGGGGTTTGTGAGCGTTCGAGCACATCACTAGCACCCGTATCCGCAGCTGTTGAACTGACAGCTACCGAGAGGCCAACAGTGACATTGATATTAACATCTTCTTCGGCGAGGGCTGCCTCTGAATCATTACTGGGGGCTTCTCCCATACGAATCTCGCGGGCTCGCCGCCGTGCTGCTCGCCGCTCTGCACGCCCTATCCTAACTTCTCGCACTCGTACGGTGGCAGGTTCAAGACCAAAGACGTTCTGCGAAAATACCAAGAACACCTCCACAAGATCGTCGCCTTGTAGCTGGAGCTCCAAAGACCGAGGAGAATCTGGCAAGATAAATGTTCGGGAAAGACCCAAAGCTGTGCGATATGTTCCTGCAAACAATTCAACCTTTTCTCCACTTTCACCGCAAAGGATAGCCAAGAAACTATGACGACCGCAAAACATCAACACAAGGTTCGAACTTCACTTGCGAGACTCACCTCTTTTTGGGAGTTTCAACGGCTTTAACCATCAGGGCTCCTTTGGTTCCAGGAAGTTTCACGTACTCCAATTTCGGCGGTGGGGCATGGGGGATTGGGGGCGTTCCAGGGACCTTTCTATCGTTGTCGACGGTCTTTTGGATGGCTAAGGCAAGTCGCTCATCAGATCTCCTGCCATGGAAGGCATTTGTGATTAGACGGGGAATGAAGCGGGAGGATAGGGAGGATCGGGAAGACATAATAGAAGGGGTCGCCTCAGGCCGTCCTGAGACGATACCAGTAAACGGTGTCATCAAAGATGGCTCAGAAGGCGAGGTTGATGGACGAACTGAGGTCGCTCTGGAAAGACTTGACCGGAGTGAATGCGATCGAGTATCCAGCGTTGGCCGGCGTTCTCCATAAACTGGCGCGGTAGACGTGCTCAATGACCTAGAAGTCATCATGGGTTCGCTAGCACCTGTTATTGTCGGACTTCCAAGCAGAAGAGACCAGCGTCGGCGCCGTCTCGGCGGATCAGCGCTACTTGAAGTGTTGGGCCCGAGTGCCTCCTCATCAGTACGAAGAGTGGACTGCTCGTCATCTGCCATGGCGACGGGATGGGAAGACGTGAGTAGGATGGGTTCTTGAGAGCGTCTTGTTCCCACTGGTGGAAGATCAGGTATTCTTGATTCAAGCAAAGCTTGCGCTAAGCTAATTCGACCATTCACTCCATCATCATCTTCCATAGGACCGGTTGGTGTATCTGGATCTTGCACCACATCCATCGTGTGAATATTTCGATGCATTGGCGGCGAATTAGAGAGTGCCTGCCGCAGCGTTAAAAGGGTCGGGACTGGCGAGGGCTCTGGAGGTGCCACAGGTACACTTGAAAGAGATAATGTCAAATCGAGGTTTGAAGGTCTGCGTCTCCGAGGGGAGGGTGTAGAGCTAGGCACAGGTACAGGGTGTACAGACACTGCAGGAGCTGACGCGCTGACATTCGCAGACGTCCGTTCGTCTAGCGCCTGGCTGCCACTTGTGCCTGCCGCTACAATATCAATAGCTTCATCGTCGCTTGACTCTACCCAATCAGACTTCATGTCAGGATCATGCAGCCTATTGTTATCCAAGTTGCGACGAGACACAGACGGAGCAGCAGCCAAAACTTCGCTGACTGATCCGCTACGAGAACGGGGAGCAGCGGAGACAGCAGAAACCTGTGTTCGAAATCGCGGTGAATCACTATGTTCCGATAGGTTGCTGTAGGGAGGAGGATCTTCCGCATGGGCCTGCGATTGAAGCATTCTAGGCCTCCTAGTAGCGCGAGGAGTAGGCGATCGAGGTATTAGCGGGGTCATAGGTGTCGGTGGAGGTGGAGGCGGTGGTGATGGAGATATTGTGAAAGGACCATAAGAACCTTTACGTGGCAGAGCACTTCGGATAACAGGTTCACCGGGAGGTGGAGTAGATAAGCTAGCTTTCCTTGACTTTTCAGTTGAAGGACGAGAATCGTGCCCGTCTCCAAGGCCATTCATCACGACCTTTTTCACGGTTTCCCTTCGAAGGCGATCGCGCTCTCGCCTGACTTCAACTTCCATACGCCACTCTATAGCCTTTTTTACCTCTTCCAATGCATAAACACGAACACCATCTCGCCTTCCAGCGATGGCGACAAGCACGCCACGATGCTCCATTATGACAACACTCTTAAAACAGACACGGCGTACCAAAGCGTATGGCTGAGGAACTGGCGGAGATACAAGGGGGAGGACATCCAAACCTTGTGCATGACAAAGTAATAGATAGTGTGGAGCTAAGAACGCACCACTTGATGGTGGTGTGCTAAAATGTGAAGGAGAGAGATCCGAGGTGACAGCAGAGAACGACAGCCCGAGCTCCTTAAGGGTCGGAGCGGGTAAAGGAGGTGGAGGTGTAACTGGTCTGGCAGCTATAGGTGAAGATGGTCGGGATTGTGTCTCGGCGGCTGCCTGAGGAACGGAGGGCGGATTGTCTTCTCGAATCGTATTTGGTGAATTATTATTTGTAAGGAGGTCACGTCTATGGATAAGATTTGTGAAGAAACCAGAGAGCCTATTAGATGAACGAGACTAGAGGAAATGAATATTAGTTGATAGATTCAGTAGGCAGCGACACTGACTTCGGCTCCTGATCTATGCCGCAATCTACGATGCGGTTGAGAGGTAGAGGACATATCTTCCTGAGTGGATTGATCGTAAGAGAAGGCAGTTTGGGGACGGGGTGATACGCCAGATTCTTCCCCCCTTGCCGTCGAGGGCCTTTGCTGCCTAATAGGCGCCGGATCGGTTACGTGTACAGCTGGTAGACTTTGCACACTGGCATTATTTGTTGGATGTTCAGGATGAATAGCAGTATGACGACTGGACTCAACCCTGCGGGTATCTTCGGCATGATGTGAGGAGAGAGATAGTTTGACATTTTGAGTGGAAATCTGATTGTCAGTGTCATGGGGAATGTCTACTTCGTCTGACTCCTGGGGGCTCTCTGTATGCTGCACATCTCTGATGAGGTGAACACTGGAATGATGGTCGACATCAGCAGCCTCTGGCATGACTGGCACGACTGATTCGTGCGCCTTGAAAAAGGGTATATGTTGTGAAGTATCAGGAGTGCATGGGTGATGAAGACATGTAGTACAGAACTAAGGAGAAGGGTCAGCGGGATCGGAGTGAAATGACACGGCAGGCACAGAGGCTGGCAGTTCGATGCATATACCCACGCCACAAATTTAGCGTCGGTGCTCCTCACCGTCCTTCATGCACACCCTTGTCAACGGTATATAGCTGCCGTCATGTTCGCCATTCGACGCTCTTTTGCTGCTAGCTCCCTTCTGCGCACCTATCGTTCTACACATTCCTCCGGGCCTGGCCTGAACTCCGTTACAGAACATGATCTCGCTCACTTTGCAAAAATCCTTCCGGCATCATCTATTCTTTCCACTTTCAGGCCTTTGTCAACCCCTGTAGAAGATCTAGACCAGTTCAACAGTGACTGGATGGGAAAATACAAGGGTCATTCGACGACGGTGCTTAAGCCAAAAACCACTCACCAGGTCAGTGAAATTGTCAAGTGGTGCAACGAGAAGCGCATTGGCATCGTTCCACAAGGTGGAAATACTGGCCTTGTTGGAGGAAGCGTACCGGTCAAGGACGAAGTCATCCTCTCTCTAGTAAACATGAACACGGTTCGCTCTTTCGACTCAGTGTCTGGTAAATATGATTTTGAGCCGCTATCTATTTCCTGTTCACTTTCATTGTACAGGTATATTGGTAGCAGATGCTGGTTGTATCCTTCAATCACTCACCGACTACATTGCCCCTCATAATCACATTATGCCCATTGATTTAGGAGCCAAAGGAAGGTATGTAATAGTTATCTCATGAATGTCCTGTGCTTTGAGTCATTCATCAGCTGTCATATCGGTGGAAATGTCGCTACAAATGCTGGTGGTCTACGGCTTTTACGTTATGGATCATTACATGGCACAGTCCTGGGCCTCGAGGTCGTTCTGCCAGATGGCACGATCCTCGATCAGCTGACAACACTGCGCAAAGACAACACAGGTTAGATAACAGGATACACTAGGTCTTGATCTTACCCTCTTTTTGGTCTAGGCTACGATTTAAAACAGCTTTTTATTGGTGCTGAAGGAACACTAGGGGTCATAACTGGCGTCTCCATCCTTACACCACCAGCACCTCAGGCCTCAAATAATGTTATTCTTGCCTTACCGTCATTTGATAATGTACGGCCGCTTTATGAGGTTGTCAAACGTCAACTCTCGGAGGTTCTTTCTGCTTTCGAATATATTGATCGCACTGCATATGATTTAGCTGTCAAGCATGGTCAAGGAAGAGCACTCAGCGATGATGACGTTGCAGGGGCGGAATGCTTTATTTTGGTTGAAACCAGCGGTGGACGACGAGAGCACGATGAGGAAGTGAATGAATTTCAATGTTTCTTGCGCAATAATGTTGATGCTATTGAGCGATTAGAAAATTGCCGATCTTTTAGAAAGCTTACTGGGAGCTGACAAACCTCTTGTCAATACTGGGGTTCTCTCGCAATCTCCCGCCCAGTTTTCGTCACTATGGGCACTCAGAGAAGGAGTTACCGAAGCTGTCTCGAAAGAGGGCAAGCCATACAAATATGACATTTCAGTTCCACTGTCAACCTTCAAAACCGTGGTTGACGGCACTCGGGAGCATCTGCGGTCAAAGGGGCTCCTAGGCGACAATGCAGTGAAACATGTCCTTGGCTATGGACATGTGGGTGATGGTAAGTTATATACTATAAACGAATAATGGCCTACTCATGTAATATCAGGAAACCTACACCTTAATGTTGTTGCGCATTCGTATACTCGCGAAATACAGGATGCACTCGAGCCATACATCTACGAGGTTGTCGGTATGTGTTCCGACACTATTTCTGTGATATACATCTCACCTCGAATAGCGTCACATAGAGGGTCCATATCAGCAGAGCATGGAATTGGCTCCATGAAAACCCATGCGCTCCACTACTCAAAGGACAAAGTCAGTATTGAGTTGATGAAGAAGATCAAGGAGCTTTTCGACCCGAAAGGGATCATGAACCCTGGCAAGGTCCTGGACTAACTATTATGTAATATGTAGAATATATTACATAACAATGGAACCAAACCATAACCCTTTCACCCACATCGTAACCTCAACCTTAAACTTGGGGCTCATTGGCCAGCCAAAATGGTGAACCTCCCGTTCCGACGGTGTAGCCACGTAATCTGACCACTCAATCAACTATATAGCCTATCTTTCAAGATAACAATGGTCTCGCTGTCAAGTTCTTCATCCAAAAAGACTTGCCTCAGGAGGTGCAAGCCGAGCTATGCGAAACGATCACTGTGGGTGACCGATTTCCCATTCCTTATCGTTCATCTCATAGTCCCTATTACCAGTCCCTTGGTGGCCGTGTGGAGCCGAAAGTACCACGACAAGGATACATTCTAGTTCAGCCAGGAACGGCCGAGGAAGAACGCCTCCGTCTCTGCTGGACTAGTGCAGACAGACCCGACAGACACTTTGTGCCTTACACTTATGTCGAGGCATGCAAAATTGCTGGGATGCTCCTCAAGCAGATTTTTGTCGAAGATGGAGTACCAATTGGCATGCACATCCATTCAAGCATCGCCAATGTCAACGCTAGAAGTGCACTCAGCCAGCGTATTATGGTGTGCCTCTTGGTTTAACAATACAGATACAATACGGTTTCACTAACACCTCGCTAGCACTCCGGTGGTGATCCATACTCGTCGATGCAATCCGCCCGTGTTATCCTTGCAGACCCTACCACAGAAATCTTTGGTCATCTTGTCAAAACATATCAAGGTGTTTCAGACAAGTACATAGAATCGTACCTGTGGGTCAAGAAGTGTATTGAGAAGGGTTCAGTCGTATACACACCTCTGGTCTACAAGAACCCTGGTGGTCGACGTGCAGGCGAAGAGTACGTCCATACCGTTTCTTTGTGTGCCAACTCAACTTACATTGGACGTTGTAGGAGGACACAGTTTACAGAAGAAGATGAAGAACATCTGTGCAGTTGGATAGCCGCCAAGATTCCGTACAAAGAGACTGGCGGGCGGACCGGAAATAGGCTATATCAACAACTCTGCGATCTAGTATGTGTTGTTGCTCGTTATCCTGTATGACTGACCACAAGCTCTTCGCAGACTACCGATCCCGAATATGCCTGGGTCTCTCGTCACACTTGGCAGTCCTGGCGAGAACGATATAAAAAAAATGCCACTCGTCTTGATTTGTTGATTGCCGAGATCGTCAATCGAAAGAAACCGGTCCAAGGTGAAAAGGGACAATACGGTTATGTCCGTCAAGCCGAAGAAAAGCCCAAACGTTCTAGGAAGAAACGGGCTAAAAATGCAGAACGTCAGTCAATTGATGCCGACCAGTATGCCGCTGTCGAAGGCTTGGCCGGAATGCCTACAATGGCAATGGCTGGCTTGTCAGACGAGCTTCCTGGCCTGCACAATGCAACGTCAACGTTCCCTTCGACGTTGGCATCGACTAGTGCATCGTTGGATCGCCAGGACGCTAGAAAGAGCCCAGCAGAGGAGGAAATGGAAGACGAAGAAGGCGAGTGGGCTATCAAGGTTGGTGATGCCCAGCCTCCACCATGGGGAAAGAGAAGGGCAAGTGATGAAATTGAGAGTGGGAATGGAAATAAAAGGGCTAGACGCAAGTGAGTTTCTTGGTGATGTCATGACAACGAAAGCTCATTCATACCTTGTCAGTAACTCAAGCGCTCTGGCTCAGGCCGCAGACCAATCGGCCAAACCCCTGGAATTGACCCCTCAAACTGTTGTGGCCATCGCCAATATGCATGTTATCGATCAAAGCATCCAGGATATCGCAAAGGAGTTTAGGTTCACAGTTGAGGAAGTTCAAGAGTATTACGACAAATGCGGTGAAATGGGTCGCACTAGAAACCGATTCCAGAAAATGCGACAAGAACTTCAGTCCAAGTTCGTCGATGATGATGATAAATGATTTCCGATACGTGGAATGCAATATATTATATGCAGCCCAAGCCTCGCAAACATTAAGTATTTTATTGTATCGCCATAAATGTAATCCAAGTACTAGAGAATACTTCGACATCCTAATAATGCTTAAACTCTGCATCATCTGCCAGCTGCGGATGAGTGAAGCTAGTCACTGAATATACAACTCATTGCCCGTAACTCTCACTGGTGCAGATGGGCTATCAAACGGTTTCCGTCTTCTGCATTCCAAAACTTGGTTAATAATCACAATCGACAATTCGTATGCACGCACTTTTCTCCTGCAGCTACAGATGGAAAGGACCCGAATAAATCTGGGTGCTTAGGCAATGGGGATTCACTTCAGATGTACAATGAGGGAACGGCGAGGCTCGACATTGCTAAGCACTAACCTGAAATAAGGATGCTGCAGAGCTTCCTCTGCCGTGATCCTACGTGCAGGATCATATGTAAGAAGAGATGTTAATAAATCAATTCCAGCAGCGGTTAAATAAGGGAACTTTTGGCGGAATTGGGGTGGCTGTGGTGAGGGAAGCGAGAGAGTCTTGGCAAGCGGGAGTCTAGAGTATTCAGGCCATGAACTGTTTGTTGGTGGCCCCAAGAGTTTGAATATCATGGAAAGAAGCTCAATCTCTCCCTTTGCTTGGAATAGAGGTTCCTTGAGAAGAAGTTCTGCGAAAATACACCCTACGGACCACAGGTCTACCGGGGTCGAGTAAGTTGTTGCGCCAAGGAGGATCTCAGGGGCTCTGAACATGATTAGCATATACTTAAAGATGGTCTCTGAGGAACCCGCACCGGTACCATAGTGTTACGACTAGCTGAGTCATTCCACCAACGCCCACAGGGTCGCCATAACGTCGAGCCAAGCCAAAATCCGCAACTTTGATAGTCCCTCGATTGTTCATGAGCAAATTACTCGTTTTAAGATCTCGATGCAGTATCCAGTTCGAATGACAATGTCCCACAGCAGATAACAACTGAAGCATCAGCGTTTTGATTTCAGATTGCAAAAATGGCGAAGGCATCATTGTAAGGAGTGACTTGAGGTCATGCTCAATGAAGTCCATCACCACAAAGACCCTTCGATTCAGCTTGAAAATCCAGTTACATGGAAACCTGGCTAGTACGCACTGTGTTAAAGTGTCACCAACAACCACTTCTCGGATGCCCACCACATTTTCATGGCGACATGACATAAGCGCGTACACCTCCCGCAAGGCAGTGATGGGGAAACCATTCTTTTCTTCGTCCAGCTTTAGCTTCTTTAATGCGACGATGTCACCATTCTGTTTATCCCGTGCTCGGAAGACAACACCGTAAGAACCTTCTTCTATTTGGTTCAGCCGCTCATAGCAATACACTGAACGAGAAGGAAGGATAGGAGGATGGCGAGTTCTTGGAGGCACATAGAGACTGTGGGTAGGACGAGAGTATGATGCTGATTTTTTAGGACGCGAATTCAGATCAACGGGTTTTACCAATTTCGCCCTTGTCTGACGTTTAGGAGGGGGAGGTTGCTGGCCAGGGAGAGCCGTTTCCTCTTCATCTTCGTCCCATTTTGACCGTTTACGCGATGGTGTCGACGGGCCTGCAAAGTCTGTGGATAACTCTGACATTTATGATAACGAGCTTACGTAACAGTCTCTACTCTTACTTTAGCCAAACTTTACTAGCATCTCCAAATTTGCTCGTCTAAGCACTTGATCATGTTGTAACGAGTTTCACCTAAGTTCCATCCTTCCTCTACTTCGTCTACACGTTTCCCTTCCAAGAATGGTTTCGCGCAGACAGTACTAATCGAGACAAACAAATCCTCCAAAATCCATGTCAGTCTTGGGCCTGTCAGCTCAATGGCAGGCTCGGCGTTGATTTCCAGAAGTTTTACTTGATACAAGGATATTGGATTTGATTCGGGTACTCGTTCAATCAAGAAATCAACGCCGTAAAGTTCGAAAGCATTGGGTAGTGGCTAGTCATCGGTGTAAGCAATATGGTAACGGCAATGGAAGGAAACAGGCAACTTGCCTGGAAGTGAATAGGTGTTTCCAAGCCTGCTTTGAAGGTTTCAGCCAGAACGTCGACAATTTGACCTACAATGTCAGTCACGTCTTCTGCAGTAAGTTTTATATCTCCCAACCCTCCAATGATGGCTCTGCAATCAATCAACTCTTCTAGCAAACGAACAGTATCTTTACTATGATTGCCTTGCAGTGACGTATTTGTAAGATGGGGTGCCAAATTCACTGACGACTGCTTTCCATGCGTCGACAAGTCGGCCGAGTCCGGTTCAACATATGGAACACCAGAAAATAGAGCCAGGATACGAGTATAGAGATATACTCGCAACGCACCCGAAGCAACGCAGTATGCTCGAAGATGAAACTATGGAAGCAGGCGTTAGGTATCCCGTCAGATAATAAAACGAGCAGGTCTTGACTTTGTAACCCTTGGGGTTAGTTGGCTTTGTCGCACCATTGATTGCCACATCCGAAGGGTCCAGTAACAAGGGCCTGGAGATGTATTCCTATACATTAAAAGTGAGGAGGCTGTTATAAGAATGGTTGTAAAGCTCTACCTGGACCACAAAATGACGCAATTGGGAAGTTGCCACTGAAGTCCCTGCATTATCAGAGTCAGATGCATCGTCGTCTGCATCTTCGAAATCCTCGAATATGTGTTGC
The DNA here is from genome assembly GCA_003521275.1 of Tricholoma sp. MG99. Classification (NCBI taxonomy): domain Eukaryota; kingdom Fungi; phylum Basidiomycota; class Agaricomycetes; order Agaricales; family Tricholomataceae; genus Tricholoma; species Tricholoma sp. MG99. Next base: position 47,271 of record QOVE01002622.1, read on the forward strand.
AGGTCACTTTTACTGCTGAAAAGCCTGATACCCATTCCCCGATCGGCCATACCACTGGTCATGCTGATAAGTCGGATAGACAGAAGTTCCAACTTGAACGATACTGACGGTTTCAGAATCCACCACGAGGGAGCGTTGACTAGTTCTTCCCCGAGTTCCCATAGATCATCTGCCCACAATTCGTCCAATTCATCCGCGAACGAGAGTTCGAATTCAAATGTTCGGGGGGTTGCCCGTTTCAGGGACGAAGTCGAGTGCTTTGTGACATACGAACGAATGGAACGCGAGAGAAAGTGCTTGCGAATCAAGGCTTTTCGGAATATATAACTAGAAGAAAGGACACTCTGGCGGTTTGAGTGAGTCAAGTTATGATCGATGTGATCGTAGGATGACCACTGGATAAGAAGCGCGTTTTCAACACTCGGTGCAGAAGAAGTGATGATAAGCGGCGTGTTCAAAGCCTGCAGTGATTTTTCGACCAGAGAGCGAGTTAATGGAGCAGACGGCCAAGAAACAACACAAGTAGGCGGCATGAAATTTCAAGTTTATGATACGCGTCCGATACGCGCCGGCAGTGACACACACTGACAGCCGCCGCTTGCCACCGACTCGACCTTGACCATCGCTGCAACTCGGACGATTGGCCTCATGGCAACCAACTTTTTTCAGCCAACGTTCACTCAAGGTCTCTTATTGGGTCAACTCTCTGTCCTCCTCCTTCTTATCCTCATTCTCAAGTACCTCTTCTTGGATTCCACTCAACATCCTTTTGAAACCTCCTCATATCAGCCTCGGCCAGAAAACAACCTTACTCTTAGAAATCGTAGACACGAGCCAGAAAATGTGGTAGAAGGACACGACATATATCCAGAGTCCACTGAATGGCTCAACGCACTCTTACAACAGGTATCCCTTCTTCTCTAACTGCTTGCTATATCACGCATTCAGATGTCCAGGTTATCAATGTCTACCGCTCAAAATTGCGTGATGATCTCTCAGGTGCCGCGGGCGATGAAGCCGCACGAAAGCATCTTGAGGATTACGCAAATAAAATACGTCCCACCAGCTTCCTCGTACGCATCGTGCTTCGTTTTCTGTGATTTGTCCAACTGGCCTACTTGCCAGGATTACATCACTATTCAATCTGTCGACCTTGGCGTCTCAGCGCCGCATCTATACAATGCCTCTTCTGGTTACCACGAGATGTCAAAGCCGACCATTGTATGTGAAGCCTTGTAAATCTCGTTTGCAGAGACCGTTACCATTACTCTAGGAAACCAAATGTGATGTTTCATACACAGATTCCTTATCTCTCTCCCTCTCGACCTCGTACCTGTTCAACTACCCCATGTCTTCTTTTGCCCGTCTCCCAGTCTCGTTGACGATCTCGCTCTCGCAGTTTAGGTCGTCTGTAAGAAATCCCGAAACCGCTATATCCAAACTTAACGCTCAAAACTTCTCACAGATTGTAATAACACCGCCAAGTCCGACTTCAACCGTCCCGATATTGTCCATAAGCATCCCTCCAGACTTCACGCTTGATCTTACAACTACGTCGCTTATGGGAAGTCGAGCAAAGTTGGCCAACGTCCCGAAACTGCACGAACTCATTCAGCATCAAGTACGCAGCATTCTTGCAGCACACAGGACATGGAACCTAGTTTTCCCAACATTCTCTAGCGAAGTCAAAAAAGAAGTTGAAAAGGCAGCGAATGAAATGGGTCACTGACAATGAGATATCCAACACTCGTATGCACCTACCCGTTTCATCTGCTGCGGGACATTGATGTTTTCCACCTCTCCTTTTTGACCAGCCTGTATTGTACGAACGTGTCTGTGATATTATTTAATGTCTGTAAATAAATTAATGCTGAATGATTGATAAATCTCTACAGCGACTATCCAGGTACATGTCAGGCTAGGAATGGTAATATGTATAATAATAAGGGATAAAGTATGGTAACACCAAGGCAACAACCATTAAGAGTTGATTGAAACTCAAGCTCGATCGCTTTGATTTCTGCCCAGTGGCATCTGTATGAAAGATGGCATTTTCACAAGCGATACACGCTGAGCACAACGTGTCCGATTCCAGGCTTCTGCCTGCTCCTCAAAACTTTCACGAGTAGAATGAAATCTCTCCTGGTCTCCAGATTCGCCACTTGTTCGCGGTGATTTTTTGGCAGACTGAACAGTCAGAGAACTGCTGCGTGGACTGGAGGTCGTCGACTTCATATCCACATGACTGTGTGAGAGCGAAGAGCTTAAACTCAGAGACTCGAAGAAGGGGGGGGTAGTGACAGATTCCGGGGATGTCAAGTCTTCAGTCGAGATCCAATTAGGCCCGAAATCAAGTGCACAGTGAAATGACTCGCAGAGGGACGGCTCAGCCCTACGTGGCGACGGAGTATCGGGAAATTGCGGATGACTCTGAGCAGCGGGCCTATGTTGTGGAAGGGTAAGCTGGGGAGAATTATTTGGGAGGCGATGTTGTAATGTTTCTCGGGCAGCTTGAAGGGCAGCTGTCTTAGCTCGACGCCAAGATTGTCCTTCTGAAACAAGATCCTTCGAAAGTACGTCGCGATGACAAGTGAGCTTGGTTATCTCCAACCGTACTTGCATAATACGTTTAGAGACTGCTTGCAGTGCGACCACAAGTCTATCTCGGGTGGATTTTTGGAATGGCGTGAGGGTTGCCACGTTTCGGACGAATCTCATTTCGGCATCAAGGTGTGCTTGGGCTGCAGTGATGCGGGATTCCAAATCTTGGATTTTGGCCTGCATGATCTTTGAGCGAGAGGGAAGGTGCGAATCCTCAGTGTTGGTCGACTGTGGTTTCTTTGATGCTTGGCTGGATGAAGAGGTTTCAGCCTTCGACGATGGCCAACAACCTACAGCTAAATCGGCTTTAACTTGGTCGAACGTTGTCTCAAACTGTCTTGCCCCATCAATCTCTGGAGCAACAGGCACACCGAGATCCACCCTATTCAACCATAATGGAATAGACTCCAATGAAGATCCATGATTTCGCATTTCTGAGTCGCCTGGAAAATTACTCCCTGGATACTCTGGAATGGTGCGGCCTGATCCACGACCCTTCGACGGTCCGTGATGTTCCAAATCGCGGAGATGTGAGGCAGCCGCTGCGACACCAGTGAGTTTGACATCTATCCCTGACATGTCGAGAGGCCTCATCCGTATTCCGGCCGACTTGAATGCACTCGCGTAATTGATCTTGGCAATCCACTCATTCAATTCTATCGCCTCGGCTGCCTGTAGAAAAATCTGTCGGCCGTCAGCTAAGACAAAACGTAGAGTGTTGTCGTGCTGTATTGCTGTTCAGCGCTGAAGTATGCACAATGCGAAAGTTATACCTTGGTGTAGGATTTATCAATCACGGCTAAAGCGTTCTTGACGGACAATACTTCGTCAGGTTTGAACACGGCTTGTTGAGGGAAAATGACGTGGCCGTCGGAAGGCACTGTTTGAGCCAACATCGAGGTAGACCAAGACGAATCACGGAAGAAGAGAAGCTGAGATCCAGTCAGAACAACACTCCATAGTTTCCATTTTCGATTCGAAGCCTTTTTACCCCCTTCTAGGATGTCATCCTTTCTGTTCAATAGACCCACTTTGGTCACCTTCAGGGTCCACACATCCGAAGAAGATAACTCGGAGGGCGTGCACGCACTGCCTCGTGAACCCGGAGAACCTCCTCCCATGCCTAGTCCGAAGAACGGCGACATGAGACCATGGTCAGCACAGTTAACTTCCATTTCGCCCGCTTTTGCAAATGCAAGGCGAAGCTGGGCTTCGTCCCAAGGACCAGCCGTCCCCTCGTAAGCATATGGATGTTCCATTGGAACATAGTCATCCACGTTAAGACGAAGGGGCCCCAGTAACTTCTAGATGAAAATTTGTTAAGAGACATCGTTGCGACAGATGATGAAACCTTACATTGGCTATGAGATAATACGGGTCAATCTTGCTTCCTCTCATCAAGGAGGCCGCCCCGCTTTGCGAGGCGCGAGTAGGAGGATGGCTGGTCAGAGCTGCAGGCGACACTCCGCGTTGCCCGTTAACATCAACAGGGTCTTCAATAAAGATGAATGGGGCGAAGACTATATTGTCATAGAAACACTAAAATCATGTAAGTGATAAATTATACAGGTCCATAGCTGAGCTCACATCCAAGACATCAGATGCTACACCAGGAAGTCTAGCGTTTTTGACATAGGCTGCCCTGGTCATCTTGCGCTTGTTTGATTTGTTGAAGGCATCTGTGTGTAACATGATCAAACTAAACGCCAAGATGTATGGGTGGTCTGTCTATGACTTGAGCAATAATGTCACGTGGAAAACTAAGAATTAGGAACCTTCTGATGTGAATAAGTTCGGATTGCATTGTACGTATCGACCAGCGAATGCTTCAACAACACGATCGATCTGTTGCGTTTCTCTTGGGAGTCCTACTTCCATAAGCAGCCTTCGAAGCGCTACGTCGAGGGGGTCGTCGACGAAATCGAATTGTCCAATGTATGTCCGGAGAGCTTGGACATGAAATGTGTCGGCGCTATCGAGAGTCGTAAAATGTAAGGCAAACGACGAAAGCGTTATTAGACACAACACACCTCGACGCTAGAATGCCCGCTATTTCAACTTTGCTTACAGCAGCTTTGAGCCGGTCTAAGTACAATTCAGGTGACTCTTGATCTTTTAAAGGAATGGGCGGGTTCGATTGTGATTTGTTTCTAGGGGGTGTCTGAGACTTTCCAGAGCCCTGAGTGTCGCCCGATGAGAAAAACTTCAAACCTTTATCCAGAGAATTCCCCGAGGATGTTGAGGAATTCGGTCTGCTTCGTGTGTCTTGGGAGCTTGGAGAAAAGCTACCAGGTAAGGGAGGCTCCGCACTCATCGACTGGTCCAGAGGCGACAGGGATAGTTCATGAGGGTTTGTTAACGAGCGAGGACGCTGGCTAGTTGTAGGTTTCTGATACCTACGGGACGAACACATGAGAACTTCAGGTGTTCCCAGAGGCTCTACAGTTGTGAATCGAGAAGTATGGCGACCATAACAAGGATTGGCTGTTGCTGGTCGCCTGGAACCAATGGTCTCCGTGGTCTGGTTACCTCTTTCAAAGCTTCGCGGTGTATTTCGATAATAGTGAGGGGATGGAGGAGAGGATGGATTAATTGTGATGTTCGCATCGAAGGGAGATATAGGTGGTAAAGTGAGGGATGGGGTAAAACGATCCTCAGCCCGTTTAGACGTTGTCGAGCTGAGTATGACATTCTCAGGTTTTTTACGGGACCAGAATGAGGGTCTTCTGGAAATCGTCTTTGGGGATACCTTGATGGATGATTGGCTATCTACTTCCTCTTCCTTCGATTTCCCTTTTATATTAGCAGAGCCGAATTTGAGAAGAGATGCCCCAAACGACACGCTCCTAGATCTTCGTCGTCTATCCTCGCCATAAGTTACATCGATTGGAGCAGGCCTTTCACGCTTCGAATTTGGGCTAATGCCCTCGTTTCTGTGATTTTCAGGGACATTGACATCATACTTTGCTACCGGAGATATTGCTGAGGAGACGGATATGTTAGCTTCGGAGGATTGAGTGGCTGCGTGAGGGAGGACGTGTGGTAATCCGAGACCAAGGGCAGCGCGGGCCAGCACAACTGTTGACTGAATCCCTGACGGAGTGTTTGGTGGGTCGGCAGAAGGCGACGCGGAATACTGAGTGAAAGATTCATCCGCTAGTCCTTTGTCAGTGGACGCGCTAGAAGTCTGAACTATATCAGTGGATTGTTGGTCGTGCGGTGGGGTCGGAGGCAGCTCCTTTTCCACCAAGATTGCACTAGAACTCGGAGGAAACGTATTGGCTTCCCGCAGCCCATTGACCTTCGTGTCTGTATTCTGGTGTAAAAGATTTGCAAAACTACGTTTTCGCCAAGGGGAGAGAGAGAAAAAGTGTGTGGTCGTAGTTGTGGTTACAACTTCTGTTCGTGTTGTAGTTGTTTCAGCGACGAACACAGACGAGTTTCCATTTGGGTCGTAAGGGGGCGACGATACTGGTTGAGAGACATCTGAGCTGCGTGATTCATGTGGAATTCGAGTGCGTTCGGCGGTGGCGACGGATATTCGTTCGTGCATAATACTAGTAATAGCTCCGTGTGATGTCGGCTTGGAAACCCTGGTATGCACGGGATAATTCCAGTCGCTGTAAAAATGTTGAGTGCGGAGCTGCTACACAAGAGCAGCTGCCTCATGAGAGGATGAATGTACTTGAGGATGAGGGTATGGGCTTCACGGAGACCATGAGGGTTGACTTGAAATGATCGACTACTATCATATGCGACATCATGTACATTGTAAACAAATGTATTATAAAGCATAAAGCCAACGTGTGCTAGGCGCCTCCTCGTTTCTTTTCTTTGTCAATCTTCCGTTTCTTCGCCGTTAAATGTTCTCGCTAAAAGCTCTGTGAGTAACTACGACCCAAGGGTAAATGTTGACTTGCCTCATTGTCCCGCTTTCTCTGGCTATATTTCATCTTCTCGTATAGCTTCCTCTGCTTGTTACTCATCATCATCTTATTCATGTCTTTTTCGCTGTCCTCGATCATGTCTCCAGATACCTGCTGCTTGGACTTATTCCGCAATCTGCTGACCTTCTTCTCGAATATATTGTAGTCCACGCCAGCCGCTTCGGCCGCCAATTCGGCCGTCCTCAGCGCACTCGAGTCCGCAATCACTGCACCGTTTGTCAAAGCGATGCTATTCGCAATATGTTCCATATTTTCATCAACGTCTTCTCCACTTTCTGAAGCTAGATCGTCTGTTAGAGTAGTCCCTTGCCCAATAAGTTCCGATGTAGGATCATAAGCATGTTCAGATTCGCCAAAGGGGCTCAGGTGAGGAGGGAGTGTCTTGCCCTGTGCATACGGCTCTTCCAACAAAATCCTGCTTGAATTGATACAGTCCACAACCCACTGTGGTTGAACATACTTTCTTCTAAGCCGGCGCTCTCGCTCCAGGGTGGTCTCATTTGATTGCTGTAGCAGCGGTCGGTCGATAATGACGTGTGTAATCGAATCGTCTGTCTCGCCGAAGGGAGATCCACAGCCTGAAGATGCAGGCCAACCTATTCGCCCACCAAATGAACGTATGATGAATTCGAAAACAGGCCTAGACGTTTCTCTAGAAAGGAAAAATGTATATGGTGCAAACAATGCACTGGACCCGATTGGAGGAACTGTGACAAGCGATTTCAGGGTCGGTAGAGAGGCAGTCATTCCGGTAGCAGATACTGAAGGATGGGGTGTAAACTCTTCGTCAATTTCATCCGTGAATGATTCGGCGTTATTGATTTCTACGTCCAGAGTTTCTATTCCAGGAGATGTGCCGATGCTTTTGATCAATTTCCGCATGTCCTTCCCTGTAATTTTACTATCCTCATCCGGCAGTTTTCCGGTGGAAGGTAGAGTATGCCCTGTCCTACTGGTGGTATCTTGCAAGCTAAATGCGCCAACACCAGCACCTTCGTCATCCTTTTGTTTATCGAGCGGCGGGGGATACACTAGCCCGGCATCTGTGTAGAGCTTAAAAAGCACGAATCCAAGTAATATTTGGTACAGTTCTAGGAAAGTTAGCATGACCCGAACATCTACGTCCGTTGGAATCTGGTAGAGTATGAGTGGTGCCTTCTGATTTGCGGGTTGGACATACATTTTGGGTGAATTGATACGGCACAAGCCAGGTCACAGTTTGATCCATGACTTCGGCTTGGTAGTAAACACCTTTTATTGAAAGAAAAACCTTTCGCAGAGACCGTGTGTGCAGAATATAGAGCTGCCACTCTGCCGACAGACGAGTACAATTTTCAATAAGCTCCGGAGGAAGGCGCGAATTTGATGGGAGAGACGAAAACAGAAACGACATGCACAGCGCATCGTCGATATCTCGGACGGCATCGATAAAAGTAGGATACCTAGAGGATGAGGGAGTGCATCTATGCATTGTGAAAATCTCTCACCTTTCTTTGATGATATGGTCCAGGCGATATACCGGCTTTTTGTCCTCTAATGTCTTCGCACTGCTCCATTCCCCGCGACCAAGGGCGCGAGATAATTTCTTCGCGAAAGCTTTATGCTCTCGCAATTTCTTGAGAACCGGCTCGTGAGCTAGATATGCGATATCCTTGGCGTAATAAAATGTAGTCGGGGCCGATGACCCTTTATTTGCACGTTTACGACTTCGAGGCTCACGAGGAAAGATTCCTATCCAGGAAGAAGGTGGATAAAACGCTCGGCAAAGAATATGAAAATTGAAAATACCTTTCAAGATACACAGACGACGAAAGTCTGCTAGCGAGCACTGCAGCTTTTTTATAGCAATAGACCGTGTAACATATGCCTTGGCGGCTCCTGCTTTGCCTTTCTGCTTTAAACGACCCATGATGATCAGTGAGGTTGACTGGCCCACTAGTCACTAGCCCACTGGGTGTGTAGTCGGTGATCAAAAAAGTCTGCTAAGTAGGAAAGTTATATAATCACATCTGCCAATACTGATCACAGCCTCCGAGGTGACACTGACTCGATCCTCAGGATTGGTTTACTTACAACGAAAATGAGGTGAGAAGCCGTCAACCTTCGCTACCGTATCTCTCAGTTCTATCATCTAGTCAATATGTTCATGTCCCAAAGTCTGAATTGGACGAAGCACAGCTGCGCCAACTAGAGGAGCATGAAATCTCGCAAGGGCCTTTGTCGGTTCTGCAGCAAGCGGTCCGGAACCACGCCCAAGTCCTCATTTCCTTGCGTAACAACAAAAAACTACTCGCTCGCGTTAAAGCGTTCGATAGGCACAGCAACATGGCAAGTCGTGGTTTCTTCGTGTATTTTGTTCATACTCAATTGTGTTGTTCCAGGTTTTGGAGAACGTAAAAGAGGTGCGCTCATACAATTCTTAAATGGTCGTTCGCAGCTAACGAGCGACCCAGATGTGGACAGAGACTCCAAAAGGAAAAAACAAAAAACCAGTGAACAAGGACCGGTTTATTAGCAAAATGTTTTTGAGGTACGTGTAGGCTTTTTGCTACTGGAGTTTTGTTGAGGTGTTCCATTATTTCAGAGGCGATTCTGTAATTCTCAGTAAGTCCAACCATAGGTGACGATGGATTTCTGTTTACATACAATTTCCAGTTCTCCGCAACCAAGCTTAGTCGCATGGATTGCTCCTGTAGCGAATAATTCGTCCCGCTGTACGTCAACATTGCCTTGCGATACAAACACTTCCCAGGGAAGGCCATTGCAATTGTATTTTCAGTACTATTCTTTCGTATGTAACCTAATGGGTCGTTCCAAAACTTCTGACTCCCCGATCTGCTTGATCGCTTCAAAAATTGCCACAAGAGCCAACCCATCCGGAACTCTGCCCGCCAAAGGAGTTACTTTCACTACAGAGAGCTGCCATGTTAGCCACGCTCGTTCCTCGTAGGGACGTATCATTGTCCCCAGCTAACTCCTCTCTGATGTCACGGACAAGGATATCTGTCCGCTCCCTGAGGGTTGACATCACCATCTCGCTTCCGCTGCTGTGAACGTTTTTGCACAATGGACCCGACAATGCCTCTTCTGGAAGCATAGCGGATCGTTTATGCAAGAGTGTACTGGCTGCGCAGATACTCTGATATATCGATCAAAAAGTTGCTTGATATATGGAACCGTACGCGTCAGCGTAGAACGGCTGGCTCCTGCCTTGCGGTCAGATGTCCAGGAACTCACCAACTCGGTATGTGATTGCTTCTACACCAGGATCCTGGTATAAGTCAGGGTGGCCCAAGGATCAACGTTCGATTACTTCATTGACTTCTCTTGGAAGATGTGGTTTCCGTGCTTGTTTGTGAGGTTGGGTTAGTAGAATGAGCCACGGGCTGTCCTGACTTTGAATAATCTACAGCATCCCTGTGCAGGGCCGATACCATCCAGATTGTCTGAAGTGGTCAGGAATGATGAGCCAATTCATCGCGACTATTCCTACAATGCCGCATACTTGAATTCCACGTAGCGAAGGAGAGACAAAACGAACATCGCTGTTGATATACTCCATGACAAATTCTGCAACATCCTTCATAAAACTTCGCTCTTGAAGGTATTTCTTGGGAGCTGGTGCAGTCAGCAGGTGCATGAGTATGTATTGGTTATGAAATCGGGTATTTGGTCCAAAGGTATACGGTTGTAAGTATCGCTATCCAAGTCCCTACCCCCTAAGTACGACGAAATTGGCCTAGCTCCTTGCAGGTCAGGTTAACATTAACTCAGGTATGACAGACAAAGATTAGATATTACCCACCTACTAGTAGCACACTGAAGACAGCAGTATTGTGAAGCGCCTCTTTTGAAAAGCACGATCCCGCTGGGGGAGGACCGATGGCATGCACAACCTGACAACCTGAACATCGCCTGGATGAATCGTGGGCGATCGAGAAATCAAGACCAGCCCTTGAAAAATATATTATCCTGCTATCCACCGGTTTTATACATGCGAAAATTTCTCCTTCCTAGAGGTATGTGTACACCAGCTTAGCTACCTTGACGAGAGTCCATGCACCGGGAACAATTATACGAGCACAATTCTTTAGTAGTCGCAAGACATGATAGACTGGGAACTCCAACATTTGCCGAAAAAATGGTTCCAAGTTGTCGCTGAAGCCGAGTATGAAAGAAGGTAGTCTGTATGAGGCACCGAGCCCATGACTTCTCGTATTTTGCTTCGAGGAGCACAATCAGAGGTCGGTTCAAGAAATAGGCTCCTGGTCGATCAAATACTCGGGCAATTTCGATTTCTCGGGATTCTGGGACTCGAACTTAATCATTGAGAGCCTAAATTGCACGCCCTTTTAACTTGTAGTCCGCAGCCAGCATGCCTATTGAACCCATGAAATGAAACGCCCGCACATAATCTTTTCTGCGCAATGGACGGCGGCCTTGTGTCCTCAATGCTTGCGTTATTGCTTGAGCCAACTCCTTCAACATGGTCCCAGCACCATCCGTGAAACAATGCTCTGCCGGATTAGTGACAGCGCAGATATCGTCGACCTCTTCCGCCTCGATAGTTGAAGCATCGTCTGTTGCTGTAAATGCCTGTAATATCCGTGCAGCATACCTTGCAGGACAATAGATGAGCTTGCGGCCGAATTCCAGTTTGTCGAAGGTTACGCAAGATGAGACGTAGTGCGCAGGAAGCGTAGGGTGCTACTCGTGCATGACCCGCCCAAGGAAGAGCGGGAAGGCGTGGAGAGTTTGATCGGGGACCTGCAATATAAAGACTGGAGGCATATCCAAGGACAAGAACACCACTACTTCTTTGGAGAAATACCGGTGGGCTGAGAGGTGATCATCTGGGAGAATCGTACACCAATAATAAACTTATTGAATAGATCCGATATTTCGATGCGGAATTCTCTTCGATCGTCATCGAAGTGAAGGAAACATGGCCCCCGAAAGGCTTCTCCCCATTCAATGAAAAATACGGAGTCTCCGCATTCCTACCCAAACCGAACCGTCTGGACAGCATTCCTCCTCTCCATCTAAGGATCCATGTACGGATGACGTCTCATGCTTTCCAGACCACCGACCCGTATTTTGTTTCTACTGAGTTTAAACTTGATTCGTCTTGACCCAATGACACGAGGATTTCCGATAGTCGGGCGCTCTCCGTATGGGCCCCATTACCGCTATGTTTGGAAGTCCCCTATTTGTCCCTGAACAGACAGATGTATGTGGAAATTAAGCGGCAATGGTGAAGGGTTTGTGTATCAAGGACCATGCAGGATGTCAGCTATGTTGGCATTGACTTGGCGAAGTGTAGCAGAATAACTGATGTCATGAGGATCTCCATGGCTGAAAAGGTGATGGAGGCCTCAGTTGAAAGCGTAATACTGTTGTAAGCTTCTGTTCCATATGTTGGGCCAGGTTTTGCCCCTCATTAGGGGGCGCCTTCAGCTTGATCATGGTGATGACCGACATTGTAGAAGATTCATATCTGATGCTATGAGCCTTGGCCAGCTGAGGGGAGGGAAGAGAAATGTGAGGCGATAAACGTTCATACTGCCTCGTGATTGGTATACTCAAATTCATCAAATAGCTGCAAAGGCTGTATCGATGATATCTACCAGAAATTGGTAATTTCAGACCACCGCGTTCAGAATTTGCGCAACAGTAAATGGTTTGAGTTGTCGAAACGCATTTTCCTGGTTCTGACGTTCCGAAACTGACAGTCTCATTCCAATTGGCAATGTCGACGCCCATGACATTAGGCAGCATACCCTGCTAATTGTTGTCAGTGACAGACTTGCTCTGCTTACTATGTCAAAGCTGGATGATGAATACCCGAGTCACTTCATTGAAAAATGGGTAGAATCGCCTTCAAGTCCCGTCGACCTTGTTTCAGTTTATCTTCGATTAAACTCTGTAGCGAAGACCTATTTTAAACATATATCACAAAGGGTAACAAAGAACGCACCGTGTCAGTAATCTGTCTATTGTGTTCAATTTCGCTGCGAATCCACTCCAGCGTCTCCCGCCGAGTCACAGGGTCCTGAATAACTATAGGTATCTTTATGAAAATTCAGGTGTGAGCTGCTCGAAAGATACCTCTAGATGCACGAATTGCATTGCGATAGAAATCGAGTACTTGCTGTTTGAGAAGAAAATGCCTGAGTGTGAGGTTTACAACCATGAAGGTTGGACAATTTGAGTCATGGGCTATTTTATGGTTACCAAATACGTTTCAAATCCCGCATGAGCCTAGTTGGCCAGCCATAGACTGCCTTCCTCAAACCACAACATAACTCGACTATGGCAGAGCTAGTAACTGATGGTGTACCAGAAAACACGTCCAATGCTCAAGTATCGGCTGTCGACGGTCTGGCTAGCTCTCTCGCAACGGTTGTTGTCCACGATGCCAGTCAGCCTGAGCCAGCAATTCAACACCATGAAAAAGACACTGCTGCGTTCTGCCCAATCAAAACCTACACTAGGCGACAGCTTCTTCTCCTGCACAGCTCGCCTCTGGTGCAAGTGCCCCCTAACATGCCGGCATTGAAAGACTGGTTTGGGTAAGATACTGCTCAAGTTCTCATCCCTGTCTAACTCGTATTCCGTTTTGACCAGAACCGACAACGAGCAAAGCCTTTCAAAGAAAGATCTCGAACCTATAGCACCCGCTGCTGCAAGAGATAGGCGGTCAGCCGTTGTGTTATTGAGAGTTCAAGTGCGCTGACTGGCATTCCCTCAATTAGATCCAGGCGTGACGCGGAAGAGTCCCCTATGGGTAATTTCAAACATCAACGGCCAAACGACGACCGAGGTTTACGACACGTCAGTATAACTGATATTTTTGCCCAGTCACGCGCTGAGTTTCATCTCAGCTTCCTGAAAAATTCGTGCCACCCACTCAAAGAGAAACAGCACCACACTTGAATACAAGCCCATCTAACAGGACGGGGACTCAGTCCCAAGTCTCTGCTACAGTCTCACGACGAGCTGATGTTCGAGAGGCTGCCAAGAAGAAAGGTGGGGAGGCTAGTGACGACTGGAGAAGAGGTGGGCGTCTCGTCTCTGTTAATTGACAAATTAACTAATTCTTCTATGCAGGAGCTGAGCCACGTTCTGCCCGGGAAGACCGTACGTCTATCATCTTGAACGTTGAATAGAACGCATCATGACAGACCTCCAGGTGCTGAACCCAGCCGTAGAGATCGTGATGAACGTGAGAGGCCTAGGTCTCGCATGCGTGATTCCTCCAGGAACCGAGGGGATCCGTCTGTCCCTCGACGAGACCGTGATCGTGATCGCGATCGAGAAGATAAAGATCGGGTCAGAGGCGAACGCGAGCGAGAAGATTCTCGGAGAGATAGGGATGAAATTCGACGCGAACGAGATGCTGACCGAGAGGTTGAGGTAGACGATCCCCGACGATGGAGGGATGACGGGAAACGCGACGAGAGGATGGCTGCAAGACGGGGGGATAGGTATTCGGAGCAGTATCGTGACAGAGAGCGAGGGCGGGACAAAGAATGGGATCCTACAAGTGAACGTCGGTGGGTGCCTGTCGAGGAGCGTGATGGACGTCCGAAGCGTATAACTGGACGTGAAAAGCGGAACGGGCCAAACACAGATGACACGAAGGAGCGGGAAGACCGTCGTGACCGTGATCGGGAGCGAGAGCGAGAGAAAGAACCCGCATGGATGGATACGTACATTCCGAGTCCTTCTAGTGGAAATCTTTTAGGTGGTCAAGGTGCTGATGGAGAGCTTGATGGTATCCAGGCCTGGAAAAAGAGCATGAAGGAGAAAGAGCTAAAAGCTACGGTCACAGAGAGCAACGGCGCTGAATCTTGTCAGCCGCCGATACCCAATGGCCAACTGGATGAGATTCAATTATTCAGATTGTTGATGAAACGCGAAGAAGAGAAGAAAAAATTGGACAATGCTGATGCTCTTACTCCACTCCTTGGAACACAATCTACAGCCCTCAACGTCGTGCAAGGTCGACTAGTGCCCAAGACTTCTGAAGGTATGCTCAAATTCGAAGTGAGCTTATTACGCTTATAATAAAATATTTCACAGATGATCTGCCACAAGTAAATGTTACACCAGCTGTCCATGGAATGGGGGAGCAGTCTTCCCATCCAGATTCGAAACTCTCACCCCGACCACTACCCGAAGTCATGCCACCTTCGGTGAGACGGACTCCCCATCCCACTCCTGACTATAAACGGAGCACGGATTCTACTCCAAATTCCTCATCTTCATTGGAACCGTCGGCTGCTGGACAAAAGGCTCCATTATCATCATCAGTCATACCCAGCCGCGCCTCCCAGGAAACAAATGGACCAGACACAGAGCGTACGCCGTCTGTCTTACCTCCTCAATTTAATCCGCCCCAAGGCTCGCGTTTGCTTGCGTTTGCTCGCGCGTCGTCCGCATCCGCCAGACCTCAAGCCACCCTCGGAAACACACTTCCAAACGGTATACACAAAGTAATACTCCGTTGAATCTGTACTCATAGTTTTTCGCCGTCAGGGACTTTCCAAACTACAGGTGCACCAATGATTGAACCAAATCTCCAACAGGGGTTATCGAAAACCGATACCGTTCGGCCATTACAAGGTTTTTCGCCATTCGAAGATCAGACTCGTACTGCATTCACCTCTGAAGAACCGGGAAATTTTGGAGATCCGTCAACTGCGCATCATCAGGAGCTACGAGAGCATATTCCCTTTACACCTTCCACGGAGCATAGCTCTTTCCATGACTCTGCCTCGGATAACGGTGTCGGCTTTTCTGCCGCTAAAGGAAGTCGATTTGCAAAATTTTTCGACGGGAAGGGGAGGGAGGGCGCAATTCCTGCAGCGAAACCTCAAGGTCCCCTTGGATTTGCTTCTTCCTCACCCGGCCCTGGTCCTGGTCAAAGGCAGGAACACTACAACGGGGCTCTGGGTGACCACCGGGCTATGGATGATATATATGCCATGCTGAATAGCTCATCGCAAGTAAGCAACGGTCTTATTTTTCCTTCGTTTCTCTTCTTTCCCCCCTCGTGCATTTTATTTACTGATCTGACGATGCTGCTTAGAACCAAAGGGGAGGCAACGGAAATATTCCAAGTACTGCACCACTATCCCATACGCCATTCGGACAACAAGCGCAGGCCCAGCATATCTTCCAACAACAGCCCGTCTTCCACCAGAATCCACAGCAGATACATGGCAATCGGCTTGAACCTCTGTATGAGAGCCGTCTGGACGATCGAAATTTTATGCCAGACGGAATGGTTCCTGGCCTCCGCTCAGCACCTCCTCGGAGTCGGGAAAATGCTGGGTATCCTGATGTATTGGACGATTCGTTGCATCTCAATCACCACCATCAACGTCTTCCTCAGCAGCATCGCGCCGTCGATCAGATGTATTCTGGTTCCATGTACTCCCAGCACACTGGTCGCAACAATGCTTTCCCTCTGCAACAACCTCACTACCGCGGGGGAGCGTCCCCCATTTCCAACCAGCCAGCTTCCCTCCAGAACCCCCAGCAACGACTTCCACCAGGTTTGGCGAATCTCGGCGGGCGGCCGCCTTTGGAGCCTTCGCAATACCTAGGCATGCCTGGAATTCCTGCGCCTGGTTTACACGGAGGCCTTCACCTCAATGGATCAGGTCAACCGCCTTTCAACGCCTTTACGGCTGGCAGTAATATGAACTATGTAGGAGGGCCGCAAGGACGTGGACCTCACCAGCTACCGAATCCGGTTGTCCATCAGGCAATGGGAGGACCAGGACATCAAAGCCACATGGACTTACGCTCTGGTACCTCAAGCCAAGCCTTGGGGATGAGCGGGGTTGGTCTAGGTGGCATACGAAGTGTAGGTAATTCATTCCCCGGTCACCACGGACCACCCAGTCAAGGACAAGGACCTCTCCTCGCGATGCGGCCGCAACAGCAGCAACAACAATTACCTCCGCATTTAATGCCACATCTTCTTCCCCCTCACCTACAGCAGCAAGCACCCCCAGGGCCGAATGGCAGTCAACCTACACATGATTTGATGGCACTCCTCATGGGTGGAACTCATAGAGAATAGGAACTGATTATGTGGTCTTTATCGAACTCTTATATTTGTAAATTCCATCGCGATCATAGCCTGACATATTGATCATATTCGGTTCCTGTCATTTCCGTTTATTATGCGCCTGTACATACTTACGTCCTTTGGCTTGTACACAAGAAATTAATGTGTAATCTTCCTTGTCAAGTCTTTGTCTGGGGTTCTGTCAGTAACCAAGTTCCTCTTCCGAATTGCATTGGCTTCAACTTGATTAAGTATAATTTACACATTGGAGAATGGCGTTCCGAGCTGCCTATCAATCATTCGGCTACTTAGGCCCATATGGCGATCGGACTGCAGCTAATGTATCATATGCACTATGAAGAGTACAACAGAGATGACATGTTGTGGGCGCAAGTGAGGGATAAGGCTAGCGCCCAGATCAGAATTCTATTGTGCACGGAAAGGATTGGTTGAAGGGTAATACCATCATATGGAGAATCGATATCGAATCGTGTGGACGTAAGTAGCAGGAAGGGCGAGGAACCGGCAGCCTGAGATTGAAAAAGTCCGAGGGTATCAGGATAATTAGATAAGCGGAATCTGGAATCTTGACAGACCTTGCCTGCAGGCAGAAAACGTGGTGGGCTGTATCAAAAAAAAAACAGAGATTGGATGTTGGCTGGATATTAGGACGGCGCATAAGCGAGA
>QOVE01002640.1:0-27045 GCA_003521275.1 Tricholoma sp. MG99
CATCTGCCCCAATTCCTATATATGGCCCCCGCCAATCATTCCATACAAGGTCATCCACTCCTTCATCAATTTCTTCTCCCCTTGCCCTTGCGGCTCCGATAGTGGCGCCGCCAGCGGAAGAGTTTATGCCGCCTATGACACTCGATGATGGCCCCAGCCTGCAGATCAAGACTCGCAAGTCCAATCAAAGTCTACTCGAGCCGAAATTTATCATCACCCCGCCGACATCTCCGCTATTTGCCCCCCGAGATGGACCCTCTCTAACGCGCGAGACCTCTACGAAACGTGGACATCGCCGACACTCCACTATCCACCCTGTTATAACCGCCTCAGGACCTCTTTCTCCTAGGCAAACACCAGCCGCGTCGCTGTCACGCACAACGCCGGCGACGATCAAAGACTTTGACATCATCAAGCCCATCAGCAAGGGCGCGTTTGGTTCCGTTTTTCTTGCGAAGAAGAAAGTCACTGGGGATTACTATGCCATCAAAGTCCTTAAGAAAGCTGACATGATAGCGAAGAATCAAATCACGAATGTCAAAGCTGAGCGCATGATTCTCATGAAACAGGCGGACTCACCTTTCGTGGCTAAGCTTTATTTCACGTTTCAAAGCAAGGACAATTTATATCTGGTCATGGAGTACCTCAATGGTGGTGACTGCGCCGCTCTCATCAAATCATTGGGTTCCTTACCAGAAGAATGGACAAAGAACTATATTGCTGAGGTCGTTCTTGGATTGGAATATTTACACCAGCGCGGGGTTGTTCACCGGTGCGACATCCTGATATATGTACTGACTATAAAACTAACTTCTACCGCTTCAAGTGACCTAAAACCTGACAACTTGCTTATTGATCAACATGGACATCTAAAGCTTACTGATTTTGGTCTGAGTAGAATTGGTCTGCTCGGACGTCAGACTCGGGAACCTCAAATAGGTCGGGCGCTGACAAGATACAGCTCGCGATCTCGGCCCCCGTCAATGGACTCTGCCTATCTGTCATCACCACTAACACATGTAGATGTTACTGGTGGAGGTTCGTACTTCTCCCACCGGACACAACCTGGTCCACGCATCACAAATTCGCCTTATCCTAATTCCGCAGATGAGCCTGGCGAATTAAACGGATCAGATTCTTACCAAGGACTTCATAGACGTCGGAGCAAGGCGAATGATAGCCCGTTGCAGTCATTCGCAACAGAGCTCACGAACGATCTACGTTCACACTCCAATTCTGGTGGTGCTACGCCACCAGGGGAACAGAAGTTTGTGGGCACGCCGGACTACCTTGCGCCGGAAACGATCCTTGGCCTTCGCGGTGATGACGCTGCAGTAGACTGGGTATGCTTTTTTTATAATCTTTCAAGGCTTGCAGCTGACTCGGATGCAGTGGGCCCTCGGTGTTATCACTTATGAGTTCTTGTATGGAATCCCGCCTTTCCATGCTGAAACTCCAGAGAGAGTGTTCGAGAATATTCTCTCAGGGCAAATTGAGTGGCATGAAGACTGGATTGAGTTCTCTGATGAGGCTCGCGACTTCATGTCAGCGTTGATGACGTTGGATCCAGCTGAACGCTTGGGATCGAACGGAACAGAGGAGGTTAAGGCTCACCCTTTCTTTGAAGGTATAGAATGGGATAAGGTTACCACTACAGAGGCTGCCTTCATTCCCCAGGTCACAGACCCTGAGTCAACGGATTACTTCGACCCTCGTGGCGCTATTCCCCAGTTGTTCCAGGATGATGACGATCAGGTCGCCATAGGCCAGCCTAGTTCAGATAGCCCTTTAGGTGGTTCCGCGATGCTTCCTACCTCCTCTTCCGTCCCGGTTCCCATCGGCAGTAGCAGCAAAGACACGGTTTCTACTCCGAACAGCGACGATTTTGGTTCATTCAGTTTCAAGAACTTGCCGATTCTTAAACAAGCCAATGACGACGTAATCCGAAAACTCAAGACGGACCAGATGGCACCTCTTACTCAGGCATTAAGTGAGCCAACTGGAGGTTTCCACCAACGAAAGCGCAGCGTATCTCAGCGCTTCAAGAAGCCTCCTCATGTGGTTACGAATATTGATTCAAAGGTTATGGCTACCAATCCCCCGTCGCCAGCTACTTCTTCGTCGTCATTAGCGTCTTCTCCGTCTCGAACAAGTCTTCCACCGCCTACACCTGGCAGTGGGGGGCATAGTCGAAAACCGTCAGAGTATGGCGCTGTCGAGCGCTTCAAGCTTAACCACTTGGAGGGTGGTGATCGGCGAAATTCGATGCCTAGTCGACTACGCACAGCTTCGGTATCTAGTGCAGGAGATGGCTCTAGTTCCGAAAACTGGAATTCGTCAGCTCATGGGAGCCAGCCAGAATATAATACACCGCCTTCCTCTGTGCATTCTATTGATTTGCGGAAAGGGCCAGATCCCAGTGACCGTGCTGTGACCTGTTTGCTTGCGGAAGACAATCCCATTACTGCAAAAATCATCGAAACATTATTGATTCGATTAGGCTGCCGGTGCGTGGTTGTTGCTGATGGATCGGAGGCTATCAGTGTGGCGATGGGTGACATCAGTAAGTTTGGTTAACATCAGATGTGTTCATGGGCTAATTTGATCAGAATTTGACTGTATCCTGATGGACCTCCACATGCCAGTTCGTGAGTATCTTTTTGTCTGTGGCAGTGGATCTCCCTGACATTTTTTTCAGTTGATGGTGAGGGTGCTGCCCGATACATCAGGAGCACAAACAGCAAGAATACTAACACTCCGATAATCGCTGTGAGCGCGTATAGTGGAACAGATCCCAGTGAAGGAAATAATCTGTTCACCGCGTCGCTTTCGAAGCCCCTGCAAAAGGCCGATCTCCTAGGTCAGTTGCTCTTGAATCCGTCTTGATTTTCAAAACTCAATGATATATGGTCAGCTGTTATGCGTCAACTTGGTTTCAAAACATCCACGATCCAGGGAGGACCGGGGGCAACAAAAGTTACCGCTTCAGCCCACCCGATTTCATGATACACATTCGTTCCTTTATGTCTGCATTTTTGCTCTCGTCCCATGCCCATTCGCTCTATCGCTTTGATACATATTTTGACAGCATTCGCATCAGCATATTCTATTCTCCTGCATTCTCCTGTTACCCAGCATTGTAAAGCATACTAGATACATTGTGCCATTAAATACTGTCGGCTTGGTTTAACTATGTTACCATTTTGGTATCTGGGATCAAATAAGACACATAGGCGCTCAGGAACGGGGTCCGTAATTAAATAAAGATGGACATGGTACATGACACACAGTCTGAAGCAGGCTGAAGCGCGCCAGTGTTGTGTTTTCAGTGCTGTCCTTCAAGTTCAAGTCGGACGTTGCTCCCCCCAGACGTTGCTCGTTCGACGACGCGGTGGAAGGTAGTCATGAATGGTGAGATCTGACAATTAGGGGAATAGTATCACAGCTAATTTAACAGTCTCCAATAACATAGCCTCAGGAAGTAACGAAGCAGGACATCGGCCAGGCATTTCACGATATCGAGCATCGACGGAACCGGGGCCAGTCATGTCTCACCCTAGAGCACTTATGCCTGGCACTCTGCCACCAACTATACACACCGCTGACCTTTTCTTCGCAAATCCTTCTAGTCCTTCACCACGACCTCCTATTCCTCCTCATCCTTACGGTAACCCAATTCATATACGTTCGTCTCCTCCTCCTGTTCCACCGTTGCCACACGATATTGGTGTCCACCGAATAGCCACCGTGCCGCCCCCAGTTCCACCAAAACCCCCATTGCGTAGGCCATTTTTAAGTGTATCCGCAAGTACTGTATTCCCACATACCAGTGGTTGGGACCCTGATGTTCCCAAGTCCGCGCTCACTCCAACCTTGGTCACTCCAACCTTGAATTCCGAGCCCTCGTTTATCAACGCATCCAGACCTACAACAACTCAATACAACACCTCAGCTACTCAATCCCATCCCCCACCCATACCAACTGCCCCGGAGATAGATACGCCTTCCCCAGATCAGGATGAGGAGGGTCTAACTATAGCTCTTGTATTGTCTCAGTCTGAGGCCCGTCTAGAACGAAAGCTACGAGAAAAGCTTTCTTCTCAAGAGGAAGAAGATCTGGCCAGAGCTCTTAGAGAGTCAATGCTCATACGTCCTCCGAGTAGTTCAATACAGTCTTCAAGTTCCTCTCCAACTCCACCTGCTTCTGGGAACACCACGAATTCACGATTTAAGTTGGAGGGAAACGAGCTACCTGCGATAATTGAACCGTTTAACAATGATCCAATAGCATCAGACGAGGCCCTGGCTCTTCGACTTGCCTTGGAAGAGGCGGCTTCGTTTACACCTACATCCCCGACACCCTCCTCACTGAGTTTCCTACCACATGACATTCCTAATGATGTAAGACCCGCTCCTAGTTCTCCTATTATATCCTCCTCTGCTGCATCAGCTCGACTTCCCACATACACGGATACCGTCCGGTCACCAATCGCGTCGGAATCTTCTTCGAAAGCACGCTCTTCGACAAGCGACTCCATAGCTGGGCGCTCTGTATCATCCTCCCCGCATCGATCTCAAATATCTGAAGTTTCACAGTCACATGCTACAACTGACTCCCGAGCACCTTCAACAGCCTCCCCATCAAATGTAATTTTTGACTCTAATGTATCCAATGCCACAGCATCAACTCAAAGTTTACCCGCTGTCAGGCAGTACATTGACAAGGAGCTCTTCCGGGGAGTTTGTGAGTAGATCATCAGTATTGCGGCCATATAATTCTGACACATATCTAGCAATTGGATTTAATGCGCCACCTATCTCGACTGGTCTTATCACGTCACTGGAAGTGATGCCCAATATAATATCACTTCCATATGGAAAATCCCCTCCCTTGCATCTACAAGGACCAACTTGGCGACACTTACTCATGTTAATGGCGAGACTCAGCGGAACAAGAATGGAGGCGACCTTGGAGGCTGTTGCAGTAAACAAAACCGAGATGAAATTACGTACTGTCATTCAATTTGTCAAGGTACGTCTGCGAAGTATTTTTAGCCTCGTCGGGACCGTAACATTCTCTAACATTCTACTAGCCACTTCGTACATCGTCTGAATGGCGGACGATTCTTTACTTTACTTTAGACTACCCTCCGCCGCGGGACACAAGGCCAAGTGTGAACACATTACCCTATTCATACAGCCTCTCGAGTATTCCGACCCTTCTTCGCGACGCTGCGGATACACCAATATCCAAATTGTACACGATTCCAGCTACAGATTCGGTTCCATACCCCACACTACCTATCACCTTTCCGGATCTCGCGCTGTACCTCCAAGCTGCACTGGAGGAGTCAAGGAGATACATGAATGATAGCTCTAGCAGCAACAGGAAGCTTGCTAAGATGCTTCAAACATGTTATCCCGGTCGGGAAGAGGATGGCCTGCAGGATCCAGCTGACAGCTATCACAGAAGTGGCGTCGGCGGCTTGATCAAGAGAGTTATGGGACGCAGTAACAAACCGACCACCAGGACAGGCGGTAATGAAGATACTTACGAATTAATAACACCATTCGTGTCAGATGAATGGGGCTGACGAGACTGTTGGAGGATTTTGTTATCTTAATTTATTCTGCCACTGATTCATAGACCGCATAATTACACATTTGTACGTAACTACCATGCATATATTTAACTTTCGCACGCTTTCGTTGTCTCGGACGTCGTGTGCTGTATTTCTGTTATGGCAGTTTCAAATACTACAGACCCTGCTCAATCTTCCTCGCGTCCTGTCGTAGTGCCACCATTGACATCAGAAGAAGAAGGTATGTCGGCTCGAGTCTCCTGTTTTCAAATGGACGACTGAATTAGAAAGAACTGACAGCGACCACTTATAGACCAGATCATCCTTGCACGCATAACAAACGATGAACGTCCTTTAAAACGAGTCATCAAAAAGTTCCACAACTACACATCGCATTCGCATTCACCAGTAGTCCCAACCGTGCCTGCAGGCACATCGGCAGACGATGCACGAGAAGCCTTCTTGGTGGAGTTGGCGACGTTTCAGTTGTCGCTAAAGAAGAGCGTGATGATATGCGAGGCGGAAGCGAGGCAAGTGGAGGAATACCAAAGAGAAAAGCGACGGATTGGTGAGTGATTTGTCGTTCGCCTGACTTTCGACACTTCTTACAGCTTTCATGAATGATAGATGACGAGCATGGAACGTTACGAGCACAGATAGAGGAGCTGAAGACTGCGCTCGAACATGCTCAAATGCTGCGGCGGCGGAAAATAGAGTATGATCTCGTTGCTGAAAAAGTTAATACGCTTCCGAGCAGGGAGGAGCTCGAACAGTGAGTAATATCAAGCCCACAGCTCAAATCCGTATTCTAATAGTGTATCCCAGATCAATTGAAGCTTTAGAGAATGACATGGCAGCTATACGATCAGAACACGAAACACAAAATAAGATCATACAAGGACAGAAATCTGCGCTCGATGGAATAATAGCCGATTTGGGGTCACTACGGTTCTTAGGGAAAGATCGAGATGCTACTTCCGAAATTCCATCAGCCCGAGCGTCACCTGTACCCGAGGAAACTATGGATATCGCGGAGAGCGTACCTGAGACCGGATTACCTGTGACAGATCTAGTACAGGTGGAAGAGAAGGAGGAAGGGGAGGAGGATAAGGTGCTTCCAACTACTGAAGATGTGGGTGAAGATGATATCGAGATGGGTGAAGTGGAGGAGCCCAGGAATGACAAAGGAAAGAAAAAGCTTAGAGAAGAACTGGAAGAAGGGGAGGCTAGTGATACAAGCAGTGCTCTATCCGATCCGCCAGATGATTGAGTTCTCGCTTTGGCCCTGCAGTTCAAACTTCACGTATTATTGTTATTGGTCTGGAAACCCCACATCAAAGCTCATAAAATCATCTGCACATATAACATCATGCCCGAATTCCTTAGCTGCCAGGTCTGCAATAGCGCCCATGATTTTCTTCGCCTCGCCCGATTCGCCTCCTGGATAGCGAGCAGAAAAGTGATTGAGCACTAACTTGCGCGATTGGATACGCTTTGCGAAGGCGCCTCCCATCTGTGGAGTAGAGTGCCCACGAGATTTCGCTCTAGCTTCGACGGTGTCGTACGTATCAGAGTCCTTCGTGTTCTCGTCGATACCGGGTAAATGCGCATTGGTTGCTTCATGTATAAGCAGGTCTGCATTCATTGCCAACGGTATTATAGGGGATGGATCGAGGGTGTCACCCAGAATGACAATTTTCCGTCCTGTCCTAGGAGATGGGCCATGAAGTACAGTACCGTCAGATAGTTCTATACTCTCTCCTTGTTGAAGTCGCCGCATGACTGACATTGGTGTATTTGTCCTCTTAAGATCAGGGATATACTTTTTCGGGTCGATCTTCCCTGGTACAGGAGCTTCTACGATGACGTACCCGACGCACGGCACAGAATGATGTATTGGTGCTGCTGAGACAGAGGCATTCTCATCATTGAAGATGTTTGTCCACACGCCGTCGACTTGATATATGTTTCGACCTACAGGTAGCTCGCATGGGTGATGAGGGAGAGTCGTGTAGTCGCTAGTTCGTGGATCTGAGGGGAACCGTAGTTCATGCACCACGTATGGCTTTCCAAGAAGCGAGTACGTGTATGCCAAGCCAGCGCGTACATAGGCACGCGTTCCGAGCGGGCCATAGATCTCCAGGGGCTGTAGTGATAGACTCGAATGAGCATACACCATTGATGAGAATAAAATATCGGAAGTACAAACTGGCTGCGTCGTGTCAACCTGTATCCTGGGATCGTCTACACCATCGGAAGTACCCCCCATGCCATTCAGGCAGGCAGCAAGCAGAGGTATCAGACCAAAGATATGATCCCCTAGGATAACTGTCATATATGTGTACGGCCGTAACCTCTGTCATAATCTCACCATGGGTATGCGTGATGAAAACCTTCTGGATCTTTCCCATTTTTACATTGCTCCTTTGGACTTGGTGCTGAGTTGCTTCCCCACAGTCGAACAACCAGACATCGCTGCCCAAGCGTAAAGCTATGGACGAATGGTTCCTGGTCGAGGATGGTTGAGCAGACGCAGTCCCAAGAAATGTGATATTCAAGTTGGTGGGACGCGAAGATGCCATTGAAGGCTTTGTAGCATCAGTATAATGCCCAACTGTCTGACTCAGATAACAAAGCTAATGTGGCAGTAGTGCCCTCAGCAGGAACATATGTATGACAAAAAATTGTCCCTAGGAGGATTCGAACTTCCGGCTTCTCAGAGCATATAAACCACAATGAGATGATTTAACCACTAATCGACAGGGACTTGCAAAATCTGAGAATTCTTTATCATGTTCACCATAATAAGTTTGAGACCATTTTCTCCAGTTACTAGTACTTCAAGTTAAACTTACTTCTTCAATGCCACCGCGAACTCGCAGCGCGGCGAACAAGGCGATAGATGGAATACCGTCACTCCTTCTCCAGAGCTCTTCCGGATTTGCGAACGGAAGCACTCCAGGCCATGCAGACTCAGAAAGCTTTGAGGTTCCAGATGACATTCTCGTTGGATGCCTCCTTAATTTGACCTAGTCTTTTTATCCGCACTAGGGCCTATTAGAACGTGCACTACACAAATTCAAGGAGGTAGAGCATCAGAGAGATGACCTTCGTGAGCGAAACCAGAAATTGGAAGATAAGTCCAGGCGTTCTGTGCGACTTACACCAAAACATGCCGAGGGCCTCCAGCATCGAAACAAATTCTTGGAGGAGGTAAGCTCAAGTGAATTATCTGCGTGATCTATGACTAATTACCGATGGCAGCAACATAAGAAAGATCTTGCACGAATCAAGCGAGTGAGCAAGGATTGTATACATTGTATCACTACTATGCTCATGTCATGCCAACGCGCTCGAGAAAAGCTAAGAGACCGAGAAGTCAAAGTAGACGCTGATGAACTCATGGAAGATAGTCATTTAGCATCTGCAAATAAGGATGTTGAACATATCATGACCAAGGTAACATTCTGTTCCAGGCTGGGCAGACTTTAAAATCATGGTACTTACCACAAGAATCATGAAGCTATTACGCCGCTTCAGTGACTTAATGGCTGCACCGACGGTGGAAACGAAGGCTGATATCGATTGTGTCATTTGTTTTCAGTCTCTACCGATGATCGACTTTCAGTTGTAAGTGAGATTCATTTGTTTGTCTGTTATGCTGAACTCACGATTATCCGAAGCTCTGCATGCGATCACCATTTTTGCAGGAGCTGTCTGGAATCACTTCTGAAAGATACGGCAGCAGAGGGCACTGTCGCTTGCCCATCGTGTCGCAAGCCACTAACTCGTGAATCTTTTCAGCCCCTTCAATACACTGAATCAGAACGATGGGATGAACTGTTGAAAGTCGCAACCGATTGGGCTAGATTAGATGCCCCAGATTTGGATGTGGAAGTAACTGAGACGGAAGAAAACATCCAAGAAGACAGCAGGTTGGTCAACATCTCCTTTAAGTTTGACCATAAGTGACTTTCTCATTGAAATTGGTTTTAGTAGTCTCTCTGAACCAGAGTCTACTATGAGTGACACAGTGTCATCCAATAACAATGAAACAGAAATGACGACGACAGGACAGCCTCCAGACTACCCTGTTACACCACCTCCAGTTCCAGCCCAGCGCGCCTCCTACTCAAACTCAACCACCAGAGAAAGGCGAGACCGCTTGGCTCAACTAGTCAAAGATCGCGAGCAGAAGAAGAGAGGGCAACGATAAATATAATCATGAATTATGTGCGTTGATAGACTCGTATGCTCTGTATAGTATGTATATTACAACTGGAACTTGTAAAGCACATGATTAAATAAGTCAATACTACGATTTGCTATTTTTTCTGCTTGCGAGCAAATATCCGCGCTAGTTGACCTCGCTGGGGACGCAAATTACGCTGGTATCTTCGCTTGTGCTGGCTCGTGAACCCGGGATGCACTTCGTCGGCATTTAACTGAACGAGATTTCCAGCGTCATCCACTATTAGATCATAGGCTCCCATCGTCATCATTTCGAATGGCTGTGCATCCGACCAGACGCTGGGTCCATATCGCAGAGTTACTTTCTCAAGACTGGGACACTGGCATGCCATGTCCAGCACGCTCTGCGACATCTCTCCTTCGACAAAGCGGAAGACTTTCTGGACCTCCAGGGTCTTCAGTTTGGGACCACCTTCTAATGCTTTTGGAAAGTCCTCCTATGATGATGGATGGTAAGACACAAAATCTATGGGAGACACACAACTCGACTTGCCATTTGAAAAGTGTATTTTCTCTTGGTAGAACATAACAATTTCAAGTGCAGAAGCCCTGGGCAGCAGGCGAGAACGGAGCGGAAAACCTTGATGTGATCGGTCTCTCCGAACTCGGGTACCATTGCATATGGGATGCCGGGAGGTAGTGTAAAATCGCGACTGGACAAGTCAATCCACAACGAGAGGCTCGTAAGGGAGGTGCACACCTGGAGCGTCTCTCGAACGAATACAAGGTACCATGCGGCGTGTGGCTCGGCGCACAAGCTGAGCGTCGTCAGATTGCAAAATGCAAACATGTCACGCAAGTAAGGATACGAGCCGCTGTATGACTCGATTGTGACGCCATCGGCCAAGGTTTGAAGTGGCATAATCCTTGTAGCATACGGAAGCGACAGCTCTTTCAGGTTCTGATGGGCGGACACGAAGCGTTCGAAAGGATTCATCGACGTCATTTCCGCCTTTGGTGGCCCTTCTCGCAATAATACGTGTCCAAGCTTCAGGGATCTCATTTTTGGCCAGTGGCCTTGAGTCAGGGGCAGAACATTTAAAAGTCGGGTGTACAATGAAAGTCCACGACCCCCAAGTTCTAGTTCCTCTAAGTCCTTGAAACGATAGAGCATGTCCCAAAGGGATGTTGGCAGTTGCTCTGAAGGAAGCGGACCTTGGAAAACAATTACCAGTCTACAAAATAATCCACCGTGATCAGCACGAAACTCACTTAAAACGTCCCAGCTACGATCTTCAAGCCACGCTGGTCTATTATTCCGTTTTGTTGTAAGGCTGAACCCGACCAGGGATTCAAATTTAAACAGCTGTTTGAGAATAAACGTTTCGTCGGGTCGAGAAAATTGGAAGCCATTACCTCACTCTCAGCTGAAATGGGCCTGACTCCAACACTACTGCTAACATAACGCAGCCCAGGACAGCTGCTGACAATTAGACTAGAAACTCGGCAGAGAAAAATAGACGTACCATGATCGAAGAGTCGCCCATATGCTGTCCAGCGGCATTTCATGGCCATCCCAAATGAATGTACGGAGAGAAACTAGTTCCGGAGCTAGGAGTTCCAGGCGTTTTATAAGCAATTCCTCACCCTGGAGGGCTTGGAAAGATGAAGTAGACGAGTGGCTTGGCCTTAGGACGAATTTGCTGATCTTGCGGGCCACACAAGGCTGGTGAATGAGGAAGTCTAGCCGTTGTATGCATTGTTCCAATGTTTTCGCTTCGATAGAAGTGAAAAGGCTGGAGATCAGCAGAGAGCGGAAAACAGACGACTACGCGATGATTTCAGTGAGTCATCAGGAATTAGTCACATGGCAAAAGTGAAGAATAGGCTCACAGTAGAACAAAGACTGAGCGCATCGCGTGTAGAAAGGAAGGACTGAGCGAGATAAAGCCATAATTCTAGTGGCAACTGGTCTACGGAATGCGTCGAGGTGGATTTACGAGCTTGCAAGTTTTTCCACCGGGGAATCAGTCTCGAGAAGGGTGAAAGCGAGTGTGGTGGCCCAGGTTGTAAAATGCTTACGTCGGATGAGCTAGAGAGAGCGAGGCTGGAGAGAGAAGACATGATTTGCGATAATATATCGATTCTACTACGCTACTTATAGCAATACAACAGTGGCTTGCAGAAAACAATAACATTTTGATAACATTGCAAGTCGACACAACAGCAGTTTCCATGGCACAACTGGCGTTAGTAACGGGTTCCGGCGGCGCTCATGATCACCCCAGCAGTTGAAAAGCTGTTCGCCTGGATATTCAAGTGACCTTTGCGCATGGGGTATACTACCACCCCATCTGTACACCTATAGATATCGCAAGTACAAGAGCGCGATCTGCGTGTGAACCAATGGTTTGTTTGGAGATAACGCACTTGATAGCCTGAAATGCCGTTTGCACTTGAGCGGCACTGGCATTATACCATTATGGCCCAATTATGGCCTTGCAGAGAGGCAAGTCGAGGGGTGTGGGAACTTTGAATTGATAAGATGCCATCACGTGATCGCGTTGGTTGGCACGCCGCGATGTGTATGATGATGCTACTATCTCTTCTTTGTACATATACTACCTAGGCACACACTGTTCCAGGTGGCAGATTCACTTCATGGCGCTGAGCGCCTCACCTCGAAAGATCGTACCCTTGGCCAGTGGTGACTCATCAAGACCCCGGAAGGATTCGTCGTCAAGCCCTGGTGTAACAAAGCGTGTTTTCTATTGCGGAGTGGTAGTAGAGGGTTCAGAGAACGGGAGAAGGCTTCCTGATGGTTGGATTCTTGTGTGTTGCTTGTGTTTTTCTTACTTTTTCTCGGAACAGACATTCAAGACTTCGTTCTTTCCTTCGGAAATCCTCTTCCTACTAGAGTGCCAGCCGAAATGCATTCGTCCTCCTCCGATCCATCGTCGAACGACAATGTGAGCGTTTGTGCTTGTTTTTTAGTATATAAAGACAGTTTTTTTTGGCTGCTTGGCTCAACATCACGGCCAGTTATTGACTCTGCGCAATACGTAGACAGATATCCTTCACTTATCAATTCCTGAGACTGACTTTCGAGTCACAGGATCATGCCGCTCCAAGAAAACGTGCTTTAACAGACGCTTCTGCCCTCGCTTCCGTCGTCAATGAGCTATTGACAAGCGAACGATCTTATGTCAAACGCCTCCAAATCTTGAAGCACGATTACGCAGACCCTCTGCGGAACTTTGCACGAAGTAAAGATACTGCTATCATACCTGCATACGAAGCGAAGACACTCTTCGGAAACGTGGATAATCTGCTTCCGGTGAACGAGGCTTTCCTTACCGATCTCGAGAAGATGATGGCTCCCAATGGCGGGAGAACGGTCGGTGGTGTGGGTGATGTTGCGCTTCGACATTTCAAGGAACTGCGGGGCTTTGAGCAGTACAAGCAATATTACGTCAAACGTGAAGATGCTCAGTTAATCTTTGAACGCGAGGTTTCCAAAAGATCTTCCCGCTTCGCGTCTTACATCGACGTGAGTATTTTCATCTTGAACAGATCCTGTTATTCAAGTCCTGCCTGGCCTGTCAATAGCACATCAAGTATCAATCTAGCGATTCGAAGAATAGAGTTGGATTACGGGAGCTTCTTATGGAGCCTGTACAGCGCATCCCTCGGTACACCCTCTTATTTCGTACCATGCTCAAACATATGGCACCAGGGGACCCACAACGAGATAAGCTGATCGAAGCTGACGAAATTGCAAGCAAAATCGCGTTGGCAGAAGCAGACGAACAGACAAAACGAGCCGCAATCTTTTACTGTCTAACAGCGACCATCGATGGTTTCCCTCCGGATCTGTTTTCAAATTCACGTCGCTTCATCGACTGTATCGATGTTGAAGATGTATTAACCGATACATCTGCGGCCTCCATTGCGGCATCGTCTTCAGGCTCACTAGCGGGCTCTCTGCATTGCACGCTCTTCCTATTTGATGACAAACTTGTGATCGTCAAACGACCTGGGAATGGCGAGAAGGGCGCACGGGTGCTGTCGGGCTTGGATGAGCTTGACAAGGTGACGAAGGCTGGCGGAATACCTGCTGGTAAGAAGAAGAGTGGAATGGTCTGTAAAGGAGTACTGGATGTGACCGATGTCGTCGCCACAGATGTTGGCGGTGCCGGTAAGCTCTTCTAGGCACTATTCGCGATATATACATATCACAGCTGTTTGTTTGTTTCCTCTAGAAATCAACTTATACCTGGAAAACCCTCCCCAAGACACAAGTGACCGATGGTCAGGGCGCCCCTTTCGCTCTCTCTTTGTGGTGCATCCTCCAGCCCCCGTCAACTTGGATCCGACGCACACTGAAGCGGATAAGCGACGATTCCTGGAAAATCTATGGCATGTTCAAGCAACGTATAGGTCGCGTGCAGGGCAGTCAGTTGTCCTCTGTGCTGATGAGCAAGAAGTGGAGTCTAAAGCTGGGAGAATCACTGTTGCTCGTACGTATTTCAATGTCTATCAACGTACTGCGTTTCTACAAGAGCCCAAGAAGGTGAGGGGCAGGCTTCTTAAAGAGTATTATTCCCTAACTTACGAGATTGTTTTCTAGACAAAGATAGTGGTCCACATCGATCCGTTGGGGTCTGCGGATCCAATTCCGTTCGGCATAGGTACTTCCCCATTTGCACGAATACGAGTACAGCCATTAGCAGGTGGACTTTGTCGTTATGCCATCAACTCGAGTGATCCGGCAGATGAACCAGAGGAGGACATTGTGCAAACAGAACGTGTACCATCACGGATAGTACAAACCAGTATGTCCGAATTTCCTGTGCTTCTACATCTGTCTAATCTCCTATCTCAAGTTCATCAATTCGGCTTGTTTGAATTCCGAACTGGACGAGACTCACGTCCATCAACACCAACTGCCCGTTCTCGAGTGGCTATCTTCGGTCTAGATGCCATATCGCGGAATTTGTTCAATACTCGTCCTGGTTCGTCAATGGGAGACTTTTTTGGAGGTTCAATCAATGGTCACAAACGGACCAAGTCAACTACCAGTCGCTCGTCCATGTATACACAGACCACACAAACCACAAGCACGGGAGACAGCAGTTTGATGAAGTTCTCTCACCGTTCAAATTCGACAACAACAGCAGCGACCACAGTCTCAAATATGGACGATGACGACTCGTTTCTTGGTACCAAGTCAAAGCCTCGAAAACTGCTGAAGCGAGGCAAATCACCTAGCGGCTCTGCATCGGAATCGGAATCTCCTCGTTGGCAGTTGAATTCCCAGTCGAGGTCAAGGTCACCATCAGCAGAACCCGAAGATTTTTGCGAGGTTGAGGATGACAATGGCACCATCTTAGCCAACTCAAAGGATCTGGACTCATCTGAATGGAATCTCGCAATGCAGCTGGAACTGGCTAGGAGAAATAGCAAGAATCAGCATGGAAAACTCGAACCGCCGGCGGCATTGGAGCTCCCTGTTGAAGCAACGATATATGAAGGTTAGTGAATACTCTCCTTATTTCCAGTAATCTTCTGAACATTGGGTGCAGAAGAACCTCATCTCGCCCGACCGCTTTCACGCGCCTCTCGACATTCTCATAGATCAACAACACCCCGCCTCGATGATGATAGTACTATCGTCATGGGTTCACCTCCGCGACACTCTCGTTCAACCTCACAGCATTCTCATGAGCGCCGGCCTCTTGGACCGAGAACTCCTTCGCCTTTACCACCATCTAAGAGTCCAGTACAGCTTCCAATCCAGCTTCCGGTTGATGAACCCCCCACGGATGATGAACCCCCTCACGAGACAATTTCCACTCCGTCTCGACCGTCGACAATACCATCAAGGCATCAAGACACCCCAACTGCCATACCCAGAAGCAAGCGACAACCTTTTTTCCCTCATGTCCATGGCGAGTCAACTCCTAAGACTGCTGGAGCCCTTCCACCTACGACTCCCAATCCAATCGAACCCTTGTCAATCAAGAAAAAGTCTTCAGTCCGTGTCACTAATGGTGGTTCCCCGATGCCGGCACGAAAGACATATGCTCGTAACTCACCATTATCCCGCCATTCTACCCGTATCACACCTACACGGCGGGTCTCCCCTCAGCTGGCCAAGCGTAAGCTAGCAGCAGCTTCCCACGATTCTGCACATCAGCATGAAATGACCGAAAGGATGTTAGAAAATTGCCGAGCTGCTACTGACGATGTGAGCAATTCCATCTCGTCCTATACACAAGCCTGATTATGTGTTAGATCGAATCTTCGCGCAGGACAATCAAGCGAATAAAACTTCAAGTTGATGATCTACGAACCGATGAAATGCCTCAGTCCAACTCCAATGATGACGTGTACTCGAGACCTTCCTCACCAGATAAAGATAGTCGGACTCCGCAGCGGGCAGCACCTCCTATGGTGAGTGCTTTCATTTGAGTTCCTTGCTCGCTATCATAACAGGTACGAAAACTTGTAGACCAAGGCCGCCCAGGAACGCATGGAAGAGATGCGACAACTTATAGGACGTCGGCAAATGGAGGGTGTTCCTCGTACTCGATCCCGTAGCACCATTTTCGATACGCCTTCTCAAAGCTCACCGTCAGCGAACTTGTCAGATGCCTCTCGTTCCATTGAAACGCTGGTAACCGCAGCTGACAAAGATCTTTCACGGGCTGTCTCCTGTCACGAAACTTTGCGCCAAGATATCATGGAGGTGGCAACTACATTAAAAGAGGTTCATTTTGCATTCCATGTCAGGATATACTAGTTTTTACTGATAGTGCCTCCAGAAAGCAGCTGAGCTTGAGAGAGCTAGGGTTGAACTACAAAATACAAAACGTCAATGTGAGCTAGTGAAAAGCTTATTGGACGATGCTACGGCAGAAAAAGAAATCATGTATGAGGTGTGCTTGCAAAGACCCTAGATGCTTGTACTTCTTTAATGATATTTCAGGCATTCAACGAAGAGCTTGACGGTATGTATAATGATTTTAACCTTCCCGACGATGAGGCTTGGGCAGCAATGACGGAGGATTTGAGGGTAACTAAAGAAGTTCGAAATGCACTGAGTCAAGAGAACTCGTAAGTTATTCTCCTCCCTGTAACGATAAACCATAAATTTTCGTCACACTAGGCAACTGAAACGGAGAATAACTGAGGCAGAAATGCAACGAGATGAGTGCGTCGCTTCCTTAGTCAGTCCAACATTTATGTTGACACCTTTACCAGATGGGGTGCCTTGCTTCGTGCTCACGGGTTAATTCCTTGACACAACCGTATCCCGCACTATGTAGCCTCTAAACATGGACTGCGTCCAAACCAGCCAACCTGCTAACAATTGTATGATTTGTAGCACTGATTTGTACTATCTACTGCATCGTAATTATTTCGTTATCTGATCTTCATGTATTATTGCTGGGATATGCTATCAAACATCTATCACGAATCGATGCTATCTTGTCAAGACAAAATAACATAAGATACCAAGAAGACTGCTTAGGGGTATGTTATAATCAATGTGCTAGGATAAAATTACAGATGTGGATGTACGCTGTCAAGCCTTCAAGCGCTGTAATAAAGACCGGTTTTTAGCAGCCCCACGAGTGGAGTTCGTATCTGCAGGAGAACAACGAAGGGAGGAAGTCAAGAGCGATTTACGTCGTGAAGGCTTGTGATTAAATGGTCGAGTAACTTGCTGACTAGGGATGGTACTGGAAGAACAAGATATCAAGATAGAAGCCTCGATGTTCAACTTTTGGGAATCCGCTGCTTCAGTGTTGGAAGAAGGCAGAGGTACTTCAGGTACTTCTGGAGCACTCCGAGTTCGACGGTGATGAAGGGAGTATTTGCCCCAGAGTTTGATTGATCCGGGTGCGAGAGTTTTATTTGTGCGATGCTCGAAGGACTGGTTTGAGGTAGTCTGGGTAAGCGAAACCGAGGACAATGTACGAGGACTGAAGAACCCCTTGACGTTATCGACAAAAGAGCATGACGGCTTTAACGGTGTTGTGGTATTGGAAGTTCCGCCAGGCGATTCTAGAATTGCGATACGTTGAATTGGACTTCCCGAGGCTGAATCGGGCGTGGTGGAGGCCGTCATCGAGGAAGATTGTGAAAAAGGAGATAAAGGGTCAGAGTTTCGAGCAAAGGATCGAAGGTCAAACTCTGGCAAAGGAGTGGTACCAGGATGCTTTCTTCGTCTCCTGGTCGCTAGCGATTGACCAGAAGACGTCGTCTTGCTCGATAAGATACTCGGTCTGTCCAGCAGACTCTTACGTCTCAGGACCCGAATGCTTTCATGCCTGGTTAAGCGGTTTTTCGCCATGCCAGCCATGGTAAGGCCTGAATGAGAACGCACAAAGCCGAAGCGGCTAATTTTAGGAGCCTGAAACAATTCCTCCTCGCGGCTGCTGGCGTAAAACCTGGCAGTAAGACATTCTCGTGAGATAACGTCTTGTAGCCCTAGATCTACCTGCGACCGGGCCGATGCGGAAGAACGTCGAATTATAATCGTGTCTGATTCGGGGGGAGAGAAGATTGCCTTCACAGATGCATTAGATGACCGACGACTAGGGGGTTCGAGATCTTGTCTGACTGGGAACTCCAGCTTTGATGATATCTCTTCGTTTACGTCTGACGGGAGAGTGGCAAGTCGTAGCCGTGTCATCTCAGGATCTTGGGAGTTGTTCGCCAGTTCGGGGATGGACTGGATCGTGGGCAGAGTTATAGCCTCAATAGGACCATCAGCTGAACTGGGAAAAACGAGCTCGCCCTTGCAGTCAAACTCCAGGCTCGAAGTGGGTTCGTTAACCCAGTTGGGTGTCTGCGTGAGAGACTTCCTGATTGAACCCATCCACGCGTCCTTTTCCCTCTGGCATGCCGCGGCTAACTCAAATCTATGCTCCTGGAAGGACAGGCGGAAGGAGCAGGGTAACATAGCTAGTGAATCGTCAGTCAAACTTACGATACTATACATCGACAACTTACCATCATCTTCCTCGTCCTCAGAGATGTCAAAATCACCAAGAGAAAACCAATGCTTAGGCTGGTAGACTTTGCCTTTAGAGATCTTCACGAGAATTAAGTAGCCACCGGGGTATAGGAATGCTCCGAGGTATTTAGCTTGGATGCTTGAGCCACCTAGAGGGTGCGAGACATGGGAATGCATCACGTCCAGAGACCCTGCAAGAAGACAAGTTCCCAGAGACGACAGGAATGCACTTGTCAATGCCTGGAATGCAGGGTGCACGGACTTCATATGAGACATCGCTGGACTGGCAAGGCAGATCCGAGAAGCTATGAGTGCGGTCTGGATCGCGGCATCTTGACGGTGTCGAGCTTCGTCGACGGAACTCGCCACGTGCCTCATTGCTTGTGCAGCACTCTCCACAACCACATCCACGTCCTGACGAAGATGTGGAGGTGAAAGAGCTCGCAATGATTTTCCCGGTTTCAGCTGGTCAAGGATCAATGGGTACTTGCAGATGCGCTGCACCGGCTTTATCATGTAATCCATCAGGGCAAGACGAGGCGGACTCTTCTCCTTCCGCGTCTCAAAAGGCGACGGCAATGGGTCCCTGGGAGAGAGACTGCTGGCTCTGGAACGAAGGGTGCGAACAGCACCATCGATAGATGAAAATGATGCTGCACGATTCCGTTCTTTGTTCGCCTGAGATAGAGGCTCTGACTCAGTGGATGAGGGAGACTGTTGCGAAGAATCTGGGGTTGTGTGCACAACCGCTGTAGATAGCCCTAGCTGTATTACCAGATAGGAACATCGCTGCTCGTACGCATCCCATTCAAGGGGATGCTGTGATTGTACCTTCCTCAAAAGGTCCAACGCCTCGGCATGCCCAGCACAGAATGTTTGGTATGAGTTGAACCTTGAAGCCTATCACAATCGATCAGACGCTATCGATTAGACGCTAAACGCCACAGCAAGAAGGCTTTACACACCTCCGTTGCAAATTTGGCGGAAACGACACGGATGGCTCCGTCCGTATTCTGCATATGACACATGTCTTCCGTTGCTTGTTGAGTATGGATAAGGAAGCCGAGAGGAGCCAAGTCAGCACGAAGCTCTTGAACAAAGTTCTCGTGAAGGTGAAGTAATTCTTCAGCGTTCCGAGTAAGTAACTCGACATCCTGGTCGGTAAACAGATAACGCGCCGAGCTCTTAGTTTGCTCTTTGGACTGCGCAGTAGTAAAACCTTGCGACGTTGCATTATCAGAAAGGACCACGGAAGAAGACAGTGCGGCCACATGTGAATAAGCGTTGACCCCAGGCCACGGTCCCGAAGTGAACGACGACGCACGGCTAAACGGGGATCCAGGATTCCGGCTAACAAGCATAGGCAGGGTACGGAGGTATACCTGAAGTGGAGGTGAATATATTGAAACGCATGAGGAGAAAACACTGACAGTAACCAGCGCCCTCAAATCCAAAAGATAGCCAGCTTCAGTAGCAAGCAGTTCTTTAAGAGCGTAGTACTTTCGGACATCATCTTTGGCTTTCTCTGACTGGAAGATATCATCGGAATCGTTCTCGCTCCAACTCCCATCTGCGCTAAATTCTTCATGTGTCTGCGCCGGGCTCTCCGTGAGGTGAGGGCAGGTATCATCAGAATTGGTGCATAGTCCGTCCTCAAAATGATATATGGGCGTTAGATGTGTATTTCTGTTCAAAGACTCAGTCTCTGTGGCTGGTGTGGTAAATGTGACTTGCAAAGGGCCTGTAATTAGAGCGGCTGTTTGTCTGTTTCCAGAGTATTCGGGTCCTAACTCGGCTGAAGGATCAGATGAGGCGAAGATGCGTGACGGGAGTGAGACACTACGTTTCAAAAGACGATCGGTCTTGGCAAGACCACGCGGAAGTGTGGAGGCAGGAAACGAGGTGGATGATGGAAAAGGAGTAGATGGGCGTGTGAGTGTGAATGAGCGTCTGAGAAGTTTTGAGGGTGGTGTCGGAGGCGTAGATACCCACGTAGGCGGAGTGATGACTAACGGCGAGGCGGGCGGTGATGGTTCCCCCGAGAGTGACAGAGGGTCTGTGGTAGAATTTTCTGCGTCCCCAAGAAAAATAGCGTGTCCTGCATCGGAAAGAGTGTTATGAGAAGAGATGGTAGACAATGGCGTGCAGACTGGAGAAGCCGTAATGGACGGAAGATGCACAAAACCACACGTAGCAGTGCTTCGATGGGTCCGTTCGTCGATACGCGGCCAAGCTGAGTAATTGCCCGGGCCATCAATTGGACTGAGTCCGACATGTTCTCTGTATTTTGTCCTGCGCGAAAGGAGCGAGGAGCTGTTTGGCGGGTCATTAGGACGGCGACTGGCTTGAGCTTGAAAGTGAGGGTCAAAAATTTCGGTAGACGGCTGTACAAGGTATTCCATGAGAGTTCCTGTAGGGAGCCTTTCGTTCTAATAAGCCAACATGGATTCAAAAATGAAAGGAAACATGCATAATTCAGCCAAGAAAGGGTGAGCGCCACAGAAAAGGAGGCGAGGGCGTTATGAACACGTACGCGCCTGCAGGACAACGGCTGACGACGAGTGAAGCCCGGCTGGACCAGTCACAAAACCGCAGAGCACGCGGTTAGGAGAGCAGTGACGGTGAAGAGGAAAGCTCTGCGGATTATGAAGCCAGGGCGGGTATAGGGAGAAGGAATTAAGCTAGAAAGGACAATCTCAAAGGTGCGGAGTTAGCTTTGGCTCAGATCGAGTTCCACTACGATCCAAAACAAAGTTTGAAAGAAGAATCCAATCGTATTCGCGCGACATCCTTGAGTCCGACGTGGAGCAATATGTAACTGACACTTTGATCATTGTAATTTCAAAATTATCCTATGCAGGGTCGCCGTGTTGCCGATCATAGGAGAAATCCGACTCTCAAGTCGACGCGACATCTACACACTCGCAATACAAAACATTCCAGAAAAATATCTCAGATTATTCATTTGCGACACTGATGCGGCGATGACTCCCCTACGCCATGAAAATGCGGATGATGATATCACCAATGTAGGCAAATCGTACCCGGGTACGAGATTTGCTTCGTGATCAATGACAGTCAATGACCCGGGAGTCGGAATGACACAAAACAGCCAAGTTGTGCATATCTCTTCCCCATGCTTCTGCAAACGATCGCGTCGAGAATGTAGTAGGTTTTCGAAGGTATATATCCTATCCTACCGGATGGGCATAAGCCTGTGATCCAAAGAAAGAACAAACGTGCCACTCACGGCTATGCATGAGACCGACTAGTAAAGATCGAGCTTATCGTCCGAACGAGGTACAAATGGAATGTTCTTTGCTTCGGCATCAAGCCGACGTCTATCCTCCTTATCCAGAAACTTTCGCAATTCAGCAATGCTCTGACCACTGAATACGCGAAACGCTGCTCGCTGATCGGGGTCATAACTCTGCCACAGATATCGTATATGAGCAAAAATACCGCATGCAACAATGGACGTACGATTGGTGGGACGTCCGAGAAGCGATGCACGCCTCTCCGTCTAAACGACGGAATGCCCGTGGCGCTGAGATGCTGCAGAAATTCAAGCTTTTTGAGAAGTATATGAATGGCTTCAAGAGAGAGACTGTCACAGTAAGATAAGTGAAGGCGTTCCAGTGCTGTGGCGTGCTCTGCGAGAGAGAAGATCCCAATATCTGTAACCTTATGCACCCGAACCAAACTCAAACGCCGGAGACCCTTCAATCCGGCAAACTCAAATGCGGACATATCTGTTAAATTCCGACAAACTTTGTGGATCCAAATTATTAAACGTGCTCAAGCAAATAAACATCAGTCGGCGTAACTAAACTCACACGCTACATCCACACACCGAAGATTCAGACAGTGACGAGCAAGTTTGACGATGGCGCGATCGGTGATATTGGAAACATGTGCAAGTATCAAAACATCTAGGTGTTCCCCCAGCTTGCAAATGCTTTGGATGGCTCGGTCCGTCAAAAGCGAACATCCAGAAAGAACCAGGCTTTGTATCTTCGGCGCATGTGTCACAATGCCTTCCATCGCATCGTCAGTAATCTTACAAGACGTTAGATCCAGGACTCGTAAGTTCTCGGCCGAGTGTCGTAATACGAGGGGAGGCAAAGTGTCAAGCCATGTGATCGGCCGTGGTGGAAGAGGCTTCTCGCTCCCAACAGTATCAGGTAGTTTAGAACCCAGAGGGGAAGGAAAGGCCTTCTCGGTCAGCAAAGAACAGCGGGCCAGTCGTAGGGTACGTAACTTCCTACAGATAATGTGAGCTGACACGATACGTGAGATTCGGACGACGACGACGACTGACCTAGAGAAGGACCAGAGATCCCTCACCGATAGAGGCGTGAGGAGGGGAAGATCGCATAATTCGAGCTCTATCAGGCGAGAACAGGTTTTGGCAATAGCAGAGACAGAAGGGTCCGTTATCCCAGTCACTCCATTTAACTGGATCCATTGCAGAGGCGGGGATTTAGTCGCAAGCTCGAGTATACCGACATCCGTTATTTGGACACAGCCCGACAAATTTATTCCTTGAAGATTTATCGCCTTCTCTGCGAGTAAAACGATTGTTCTATCAGTTGTGTCTGGTACTCCCGATAGATTAATAGTTTCCAGATGGGGGCAGGCGTTGAGGACCTCAGCGAGCTGGTTATCCGGGATGGACGGCTCGGTAGGTCGTTGAAGGATGAGGTGCCGAACTCTGCGGTATTCTTCAGGGGTCGGAAGTCGATCAACTACTTTCACTATGTCTTCATGAAAAGACGTGGGGTTGTCTGGATGTGAGCTGAGCATGTTAACAAGTTTATAAGAACTAGAGGGCCATATTCATAAGTCATGGAGTATGCATCAGGTTTGAACTTGTGCTTGCCAAAGGACGCGACTCGACTGAAGGAGAGAAAGTCAAACTCAGGCTTGTGGTCAAACTTGTGGTCACGCGATATTTGAATCATGTCTTCCTCAACATCCACCACATCAACACGTACAGCAAGGCCTGCTCACACAGCGCCTATCCAGCAGCCACCTCCTGACTCTACAAGCCGGATACCAGTAACACCAGCTGTTCTTCGCTCCATATTTGCATCCTCCCGTACCCCTCATGAGGAGCGCTCGATCTCTCGCGTTGCCTTTTTCAGGTTTGTTACTTTTGATTAGTATGTGTCTTTCACTGAGTATCCCCCACTAGATTTACCGGGTTTTTACTGAGCTGTGTGTTCATAAGTCTGGCCGCTGCGAGAGGTCGTGGGGCAAGGAGCGGTGCTGCCCTTTTGGGGGTCGTGTAACCGGGTTTTATGGCGCAAATATAATATTCAGAGCATAATATCTACTCTCCCAGGGTACACAAGCAGCCACGCATTCAGAAGAAATCCACGCCACGTCGTACAGGAGATAGCACAGCAACCACTTTGCTTGATAGGTCAAACATACCTCCTCCCTCATAAGCAACCATATCCACTTCGTCGTCATCCAGCGCCCGGATTCCCAAAAGTTTCTCCAGATTAGTGGAGACCATCGCATACGCCTTTTCCTTGTTGATCCGCCCGTTCGACTCCAGGACCGCCTATTACAACTTGTAAGCTAGTAGCATAAATACGAAAGCGACTTCGAAACACGAACCCATTGAAGATCAAAGCGAGTGTTACGTGCTTGCCAGGCTTCTTGTACACCTAATCCCACTGTCACGCCATACTTCGTCAATGTCACCATTGCCGTATCGTTCGAAAGTGGCGGTCCAGGTAAACTGTCCGATAATCAGGGAAATTACAATCTAGGAGGATGGGCTGAAGTGCACCTACATTCTATGCTGATCCCAGGTAGAAGGAAATGGCCTTACTGGCTTCAGAATCACACCAACTCCCGCCATTCCTGATGTTGCTCAGCCTCGTCAACGTATAAGCTATTTGTGTTGGCATACCTAATTCTTCTGCGATAAGGTGGGCTTCTGCAGC
The DNA here is from genome assembly GCA_003521275.1 of Tricholoma sp. MG99. Classification (NCBI taxonomy): domain Eukaryota; kingdom Fungi; phylum Basidiomycota; class Agaricomycetes; order Agaricales; family Tricholomataceae; genus Tricholoma; species Tricholoma sp. MG99. The sequence goes on from QOVE01002640.1 coordinate 24,762, forward strand.
TCCACTAAACACCATTCTCATCCTGGAGCCGATCCTGTCCTCCACTTCCGCCTTCAGAATTAGGAGTGTGGACATGATGTCCGCGCTCTCAACTTCTATCACCAGAGGTACAACCCCCTACGCAAATATTTAGGTTAGTCATTAGATGACGATGATTCGTGGATGAGCTGTCAGACCTCTGCGGCTTTTCTGAACCAGAAACCCGTTTCTCTGTCGGTACTCTCCCAACCATATAATAACCTTCTCAAGCCGGCTATTTGTGTGCTTACACTGACCCCTGGATTCAAGAGCGGGTGCGCTCTTCCAACAGCGACATGCAAGGCAGAAACGTCCTGGATGATAGCCCCCTGTTCTATTGCATGCGAAGATCCAGTGCGGAACGTCGTTGACAAGCCAGAAATCACTTGGGGACCCGAACCACCAAGGCACACGGGTCTAGTTAGTGAAGATGTCGACAACGTCACCCCGGAACGATATGCTGTCCTGTCTTTTTGTAAGTTCACAGCCTTAAAGACAACTGAAGAGCTCTTACAAGGCATTACGGGTCTGGAACATCAGGGCATCCATTGCTCTGAGAATACCTCCTGAATCATTGAGAATATCGGGGATGTTAGCTGTGAAGGCGTTGAACTGCTCGCCATCGCGGGTCGACGGTTCTGCAGCGATTTCTTCTAGACCAAGTGGAGACCCGAACGACATCAGCCCTGGGGAAATCGTGCCACCACGGAGATCGACTATGTTGGAGGTACCCGCGATGCTCAAACAGGATGCTCCTACACATTTAATCCGACCATTATCCACCACAACGACACCTATCTCACTGTCCCCGTCGTCGGACAATACATCCTCGATGTTGCCTCCCATCCCCTTCTTCAATAAATGCTTCACATTGCTGAAGACAACTTTGCCGTCTTTTATTCTTCCTTGGAGTGGAGGGAGGCCCTCCCATAAGATAGTTTGTTTCCGCTCTCTGTCCCACTCGGGTACGTCTGGCACCTCACGCCATTCATCTCCTTCTTTGCCCTTTCCTACCTCGATCCTCGTTTCTTCGTCTGTCTTAGATGGAACAGGTATCTGTAATATTCCATCTACCCATACCTTGACCGGCGTCGCAGCCAACTGCAAAGGATGAGAGTCCCAAATGACGACGTCTGCATCTGCGCCTTCTTTAAGGAGCCCGATACGATGGGAAAGTCCAGCGACAGTAGCAGGTGTAGAGGTGACGGCTGCAATTGCTAGATTGGCCGGCAGACCAAAATAGTGAGCCTGCTGTGCTTCGTACATGAGGTATCGTGAGTTGATAACAGGGTGGTCCGACTTGGAAGATGTTTGGTGATTACCGAATACTGGATCATAAGAATAACTTGAATACCTTCAGGACAACAGGAATCCCTTCGTCAGACAATATTCGAGGGGCGAATTCAGAGCCTCTAAACGCTTCCCGCTTGTACCTTTAGATCCCTGTAAGACCTGGCATCAGAAGTGGATAAGTGGTAGGTCTTACCGATGATTGGTTGCGAATGCAGCAACTGCGGGAGCCCCGCCCCACCTACACTGGACTTTCAGATCTTGCTACAAAAGCAACTCTCTCGAGCTTACGTTCGCTTCAGCAGTTCTGGCACCAGCCAAGCCTCAGATGCATGCTGGAATGAAGCGATTGGAAATTCGAATTCGTTACTCAACTGCGTCCATTCACAAAAAGAAAGATGTCCAAAAAAGGGTGGCTCGTATAATGCAGCAAAACTTACACGAATCATATCATCAAGATCAACAATCTCGCTACAGTGGTTGGATATCTGACGAAGAACTTCAGGTGCCAGAACAAAATGGAAGTGAAAACCCCCAAACCTTGACTTTGCCGCGAAGTACATCGACGAGTACCTCCCACTTTGAATTGTCAGGCAAGTCGCCTACCAACGAATCCCATAAACCTGCTTCGGCCTTGGAACAATACGCATCCTGGGCCGTCATGACCTTACGCGCTTCGTTGTACGCCGCACGCATAGCCCAGACAGAGTCCATGCGGTTGCCATATCGTCGTATATCTTCGCCACACGCTTGCCTACAAGAATCAGCTCAGAAATCAGTGATGCTAAATCGAAAGGAAGCCATATACTGTAGATGACGCCATCGGAAGTGTTCAAAGTTTGATACCGTCCCATCCAAACTATGAGGCGGTTCTACAATCATGGAAGAAGGCGACTTCTCTGCAGTTTTTCTCAGTTTGACCATGAACGCCTGTCCACCTAGAAAGTTGGTTGATAAATTTATACTGTTGTTTTGT
>QOVE01002640.1:32928-73700 GCA_003521275.1 Tricholoma sp. MG99
GGAATCGCAAGTCTCGACAAAGCTCCAGCTTTCCAGCGACCGATCCCACTGCAGTATCTGATTCTTCTCTGCAACGTATCTATCCTTCTCAGGATCAAAATCACTGCCCGAGTCCCCTACCCGTGACTCCTCGTCCGTCAGGAAATGTGTTTCAGTCTGGTACGCTGCAGATAACGCCGACGACCTCAGAATCTTTGCAGCCAGAATATGGAGGAAGTGCAGGAGATGTTGCTAGTTTGCCGTCTCGGTCGTCAATGGGATGGTCACAAACTCAAAGTCAAATGAGCTGGCTACAACATATGAGCTATGCTCCACTGCAGACTCAGGCTCCATATCAGAGCCAGAGTTATCAGAGCCAAAGTACCAGTTCCAGCCAATAATCTGCTCATGGGGTCTTTCTTACATAGCATATACTGTTCAATTTCAGTCAATTTCAGATCAATCATTCATTTATCATTCTCATATTTCAAGCGTCTACAAACTTAATATAGCATGTGTAACAGTAGAAGATACATCGATCAAATGACACTGCCACTGACTTCAACCACTTCATATGCTGTTCAAGTTGTAAATCGCGACTCTCAAAGTCCGTGTCATGGACCCAACTTTACCCAAAGAATCGAATGAAGCTGGCCCATCGAGCCCCCTCGCGGACATGAACACGGAGAGTGAGCAGGCAGACGCAACTGATCTACTTCTTGTTGTCTTCGTACATGGCTTTAAGGGCACCGACGAAACATTTGGAGCATTTCCCAAGAGATTACAACATATCCTTACAGAAACCATTGCACAAGTCTCTGTAGAGTGTATTGTTTTTCCCGCCTATGAAGTAGGTGACATTTTTACTCGTGCACAGAGAAACGGACTGACTCGGACGCGCTACCATCACTTAGACTAAAGGAGACTTGGTGAGTGCTTCGATTTTGCGAGTAATGCGAATCAACGTTGATGTTTCCAAGAATGAAGCCGTCGTGCGTTTCGCAGATTGGCTTACGACCCTTACGATCGAGAGAGAAGTCGCTTCTGGCGGTGGGGCTGGTAAAGCTAAAATAGTGCTTTGTGGCCATAGGTATGCTGTACTTCTTCATATCCACCCAATGTATAGCGACCTGTGGTGTTAGCATGGGAGGCTTGCTCATTGCGGATACCCTGCTGGAATTCATCAATACGCGGCCAGACAAGCGATGTCCCCTATGGCCGAAAATAATTGCTTGCATAGCCTTTGATACTCCTGCAAGATACTTCCCCTTCACGTCGAGCTCTGTTCGCTGATGCGTTCACAGTATCTAGGATTACATCCCTATGTCTTCAAGAACACGGTTACCAAGTATGCAACTACAGCTCAGACCGTAGGATCAAGCATATTTGGTGCATTTGCCGGATTGGGCGCGAAGAAAACCACTACATCCACATCCCCTTCACAGCCATCTCAGTCGGATGGGCAGTCAAACGTTGCGGGATGGCAGAAATGGGCCGCTCCTGCTGCCTATGCACTTGGCGGTGCAGTCCTGGCAGGTGCTGCTGCCGGAGGTGCATACTATAAGCGCGAAAACATTAACGTCGGCTTGACGTGGGCGACGGATCACATGAAATACGTTGGTCATCTTTGGGATGAAGAGGCACTCAAGAGGCGTGTAAACGCTTTGATAGACGTCGAAGAACAAGAGGGCGTATACTTCCGCACGTGAGCCATGTCATATCACACAGTTTCTTTGGGGCTGTATTTACAGGAAGATTTCAGGTTCTATACATATCTTCCTGCATCACCACCAGCCAATCCATCTCCTCGGACTTTCATTATCCTTCCGCAGAAAACTGTCCGATCATATTCTCGCTTCATCCCAGCTAGAAATACTATTGCACCGGATGAACTCCAGGCCCACACCGGAATGTTTGCTGGCAAAACGAACGATGGATACTATGATCTAGGTCTTGCTATATCTAAAGTTATCAGGGAATCTTTGCTGCAGGGAAGAGCCTTGTCCAAGGGTGATCAAAATCTGGAAAATGGAGAACGGCGATAGTTCCATAGTTAGTCAACATAATATATATGTACATGGTACGTACTCTATCATATTGTTATTGTTATGTACTTGACGTGTGGTGCCTAGATTTAGCGCTGGTGGCATACTATGTACGTGTAAAGTGTTTTGCGATATAAACACACGTGCTTTTGTGTCTTCCATACTATATTGGCATCATGTTTTCAAGGATAGTTGCATTGCATAGGCATCTTCGCCATCCGCATCTAGCAACGGCTGGGTCATTTTGCTTTATGCTACTAAACAGACTAAAAGCGTACAATATCTGCTCTCGATGCTTTTGACTGCAAAGCCGAGTGTATCTTTGTATAACCCAAGGGCGGCACGGTTGGACTTTCGCACATGTAAAGATACGTCGGAAGCATGGTAAATCGATGCCATAGCTTGCTCTTTTAGAATGTCAGACACAAATCAAGAATACAGTGTAAATCACGCACGGGACTGCACCATCAACTTCTTGGCTAAACCTAACCTTCGGTATGATCGCAGAACAGATATGGACGTTACATGACCGTGTGGCGTTTCGCCTTCTGCAACTTCCTCTTCCCTGTTTCCAACTCACAGTGTCAACGTTAACCGTGCCTGCGGTACTGCAGTTGGGACGGATTTTACATTTTGGCAAGGATGTATCCAACAATTCTTCCCTTGTTGTCTTCTGCCACATAGGAGAGGGACGGCCATGTCATAGCATGGTACAAATCTTATGATACCTGGTCAGTCTTCCGTGAAAGGAAAGTTTTAGATCATGACGCACAGTACTTCATTGTGTAGTTCTCCGGTAAATTCTGGAGATTGCATGCCTGCATTCCCATAAGATCATTTACCTGTAGAGCTCTGTGTCAAGGGACGCAAACTCCAAAAAGAAGACTACATACTCGCATAGGCCGCACATTGATCATCCTTTCGAACGGACACTACGGGCCAAAGAATTCGTCGGGTGTTCGTCGGTGCAATGGCAGGGAAGGATTTTTCAAGCTATTTTTAATTTAGGTTTGGGTTTGTTTGATTCAGTCGCACTTGTGTAAGTTCGGTTTCAGCCAAGAGCATTGTACTACAGTACTTAAGTACATCGCTACACGACAATGATTTCTCCGACACTCCCCACTAACTTTCTCTTTGGCTTCCCATATCTATTCTTTTTGTTTCCAACAATTACTGCTTCCATATTTCTCCTAGGAATGAATTCTAATTCATGTTGCAAGCATCCATCTAGAAATGCGATCGACAGTTTAGAGATGACATCCAGTAACTTCGAGTTACTACGAGCTCCACGTCGAGGAAGAAGGGGTAAAATTGAAGTGTCTGAAAACGACGTATGTTCTGACCCAACTGAAAAACACCACAGCTTAATGCTTACAATCTGAGATTTCCACAAACAGCACTGACCTAGTGTTATTATTCGTTGTCCGTGAGGCTCCCAGTGCCGAATGATACTCTGAAGTCTTTCGTAGTGGTCTTTCCAAAGAGTAAAGGTTTCAGAATTAAGGACCAAGATTCGAGGAAGAGATGGATCATCTGCTCTAGTGTGTATGCCGGAATTGTCGAGATCCAGCGAGGATGTTACAGACGTTATAAATTCCGCGGAGGATAAGTCGGGAGACCCCGGAAAAGGTCCTGGCGACGGCAGAGGGTCAACCCACGGATCTAAGACAAGCGCATTGGTGATGGGCATGGATGCATGACCAGGGGGAGGTCTTGTTGAAAGGACGGATAGCTATACGTCTTTTATTATTATTATCACAGTAGCCAGACGATGGAAACAGACCACTGTGCAGCCCCCAAAGGAGTGCCCCGCAAGCGTGAGATTGTCAGTGCAGCACACATCTCTACCCAATATCGGTGACCAGCTTTGCTTGTCTATTTCAGCTCCGTCTATGACCTCCATTTCTAACGGCGTAAGTCCACTATGTAGGAATTGAGAAAACATTTTGAACGCAATGTATATTTCTTGTTGACGGAATGCAAGCTGATGAGCCCGAAGAGGAAAAGGTCGTTCCGAGTTATCGTCTATTAACTTGCTATCTTCCCATCTGTGTATCAAGTCAACGAAGAGTGCGACTAATACGATATACACTTGACCTACGTTACATCATCGTCCCTATAGTAATGAACTGGCCGTGTGTGTATCTTCCGGTCAGACTCCCATAAACGAGGTGTGCACGCGGTGGCTGTCCCATCCCGATGTTCCATAGCCAGAACAACTTTTCCGGATGCAGCTAGTCGCGAACAAAAATGACTGCCGAATTTATAGCGTGATCAGTACAGTATAACAGTATTAGTAGGTAGAAAAGTGAATAGACCTGTAGGCGGTGCGACTTCCTCCAAGTCCATGGGAAAATATCACTACTGGCCATTGGTCAATCCGTGGATTTTGTTCTGAATCAGACGAATGAGGTGCCCTAGGGCTGAGAAGTGGAGCATTCGGATAGACAGGGATCTTTGAAAAACCGTAGTACGGTGAGAAATTACCATTGAACGATCGAGTCGACTTGCCTTGATTAGAGCCCCATATAAATAGACGACAGGCCAGAGAAGCCACGACGGAAGTGCTACACAGGTATTAGACAGGAATATCTATCAGGCGATACATAGTGTGCACATAGGAAGCGGGCGAAGCCATGCAAAGACTCCTTGATTGGACTATAGAACTCGATGATGTTAGCTGAGAAGGTTGCGAGACAAGTATGAACCAACCGGATTAACCAGGGAATACCTTTGTTTGGTGTCTCTGAGCTGATTTTCGCGGGGTAGTATGCAGTGAAGGCCACCTCTCGGAGACAAAGGGCAGGCTCTGCTGGAAGCTGAGACGTTGAGTCTCGCGTCTTGAGCTTTGCAGCACTGATTATACGACTAGGCTGCACAGGTGTCACGAAGGTTGTTGCGCCGACTGCAAAGGGGCCTTGAATTTCAGAGAGAAAGAGCATTTGGGATGACCACGAAACCCGGGTAACATCATAATTGATGATCAAGTTATCTATGATAGCTGTCCATCCCCAGCCAATAGATCATTATGAGCGGCTCCGAGCCTGTGCGAGTTCTCGCGATCACGCACTTCTCGCTGCCTCAGTAACATTACCCCTACAATTAATGCCATGACAGCCGAACAGTGGGAAGGAAAAATATGCCCCGTGGTTGGTCAGAGATGAGAAAGGCGTCGCCATTTTTACAGCGCTACTGAATCAATTATATCTGCGAAGGACAGAAAGTATACAGGTAAGGTTGTGAAAAAATCTGGCCCGGCTCATGATTTTGGTACAGTGATAATGATCCTCTGTGCTGTACAGTTACATACGTACCAGTACAACATGGGATGGATGGGAGAAAGCTATCGTGCCTACAGACAGATTCAGGAGTGTCGTTCCGGAAATATACAAAAGAAAAAGAGACAAAAACTTGGCGTCCGCTCATTCCACTTCCATTCGTCTAGTGTTTAAATATCATCTGCTGCAGTTGCTGGGCGGCCAAAGAGAAACGAGCTGGCGTAATGTTCGGCAACGTTAAGAGTGTTGCGCAGGCTCCTTTTTACGCTCCTCCCACGTCCGTCCGTACCTGATGCAGGCTGGACCGGCTCCAGAAGATCCCTCGTCGATGAATTTAGAGAGGAGCCGGGATCATTAGGTTCTCTGTAAGGCCAGATGACAGGAGGCTGCTGCAGCTGCAGAGTGTTTTGATGTTGATACATAGTTGGGGATATCGTAACAGATGGCTGATTGTTTATGGTCTCACTTTGAGATTGTGAGGGGGAGGTCGCAGTTAGAGGTCTACGGTCTACGTCGATAAAAGAGTTAGGGATGGTGTCATGTCTACTCCGGAGAGGACGGGGTAGTATTGTAGGAGGGGGCACGCCGCTTGGCCGGTGGTCATGCTCCACCTCTGTGAAATCGAGATCAAGAGCCAGGGCACCATTGTCACGAGGTAATCCTCCCTGAAAATCACGGAAGACTGCCCTATTCGATTGACTGGTACTCTGGCTGCGATTTGATGCTACATCGCTAGGTGGAGGAGAAACCGACGATTCGATGATGGGAAGCATGTCCGCCATTGAGCGAAGGCCTTGTCCATGCCCTCGAGGCCGAGGAGATGGCGGTGCAGGAGAAGTGTAGGCTGCCAATATTTGTGCGTTCAGGCGACTTGTAGCACCTTGAATGTTAGCTGACGGAGGCAGCTGCGTCGTATTGACAATTGGAGGAGGTATAGTAGCCCCGCGAATGGGACGGTCGCGGCGGAAAACGAACTCATGGGACTGGGGGAAACTTCGAGACGGTGGTCGATGACCTCGATACATGGGAACGCTCGCCAACTCGGGGGACTGTCTTCGAGGTACATAAACTTCATCATCATCGTCACCTTCGCCTCCTGTTTCTGGTTCAGGCGTGTCCTCGTCTATGTAAGCGTCGTCGTCATCGTCTTCATACTCCGTATCATCGGTGCCGTTCATTTCGGTGATGTGATCAAACAATTCAGTGAGGAAGGCGCGTAGCTGTGATACTCCCCTTCCTGAATAAACACAAAAAGAAAGCTGTTGAGTTGAGTTGAAGTCCTGCAACCCAGCATATAAGTGCGTAGAATAGAAATTGGGAGTTGATCCTCACCCGCGGCGGTTCACGGCAGAATTGTTGTAATTCTGGCTGACGGAAAGCTGGAACACCCGTCAAACTTAGATGGGTTAACTTGTGCAACTTCTGGAGAAGAAAATGGATCGCCATCACAGAGATTTGGTCGCAATATGAGAGATGGATACGCTCTAGTGATGCATGACGTTCGGCAAGGGAATAAATGGCTTCGTCTGTGAGATTGTTCACTCGGACGAGACCGACTCGTCTAAGTTTCGGCAAAGCCGAGAGCTCGAAAACAGACATGTCTGTCAGTAAAAGGCAATCTGCATGCCATGAGTTGATGGTCACGAAAGGTACAAGTCGCTGGCTTACTGGCAAAATCCACATATCTCAGACGAATACAAGACCTCGCCAAGGTACGGATCGATCGATCTGTTATCTTGGCCACGTGCCCAAGATGTAGAAAATGAAGATGTCGTCCGAGCCTACAGATATTTTCAACGGACCTATCCGTCAAGAGAACACATTTTGAAAGTACAAGATTACGGATCTTCGGGGAATGGGAGATGAGTCCCTCAATGGCATCATCTGTTATCTGCGCACAAGCAGTCAAGTCCAGCATCCGCAGGTGCTCCAGCGTGCGCGTTAAGATGAGGGGAGGGTCTGTAGCGTGTGTCGCAGCAGAACAAGGGAATGGATCGGGGGCATCGGGTGGTAATACGGCATCAGACCGTAAACAGGCTGGAAACGCACTGTCGGTAAGCAAAGGGCAATGGGACACACGCATCTCGCGCATATGAGTGGAATATATCCAAATATCACGAATGGCGGCGTTAGTGATGAGCGAGCAGTGATTGAGGTCAATTTCCAACAACAAAGGGCACTGCTTCGACAAGGCGGAGATAGGTTCATCGGTGAGGGTTTCCAAGCCGCTCAATTTGACACGTCGAAGTAGTGGACAGTTTTCTGCCAGTGCCATGATCCCATCGTCGGAGACCTTGATGCATGCAGCCAAGTTGATGCCTTGCAATCGCCGTGCGGATAACGCAAGGCCGATGATGGCCTCGTCGGTTGTCTTCACGACGCCAGTCAAATCAACTGCAACCAGATTTGGAAAGCAGGGAAAAATGCGAGCCAACGCTTCCCCTGAGATATGCTCGCAACCAACCAGCGTGAGTCGCTCAAGTCGATCGCAGCGAGCAAAGGCGGAAAATACGTCATCCGTGAGATGTGCGCCTAGTGTAAGAAAGTTTAATCGTCGAATGAAGCTAGCGTATGTGAAAGTCTGTTTAGGCCTGGACAAAAGTCGGGCCATTTTCTGTACTGTCTCGTATCGAGGAAATGCAGGCTTATGCCATAACAACTCGACAGAGCACTCACACCATGTTCGTGAAACACGGAGCGCACTGGTTATATCCCGTGGCGAATGAAGGAGTTTAAGGATATGAATGAGGACCTCTGGGGGAAGATGTGACATCGGGGCATGCTTTGAGGTGCGCTTGGGGTGAGGACGCATCTTGGAGGACCATTTCGCAGGAACGACAGTGGGCGAGGAGCAATGAGAGGGAGCAAAGATGGTCCTGTCGTCGTCGTCTTCATCGTAATCAGAGAGGGAAGTGGCAGAAGAAAACTGGTGTCTGTACATCCTGGTGGTTAGAGAACAAGACTGGTGAGGCTCCTAGTTGGATAACAGTCGGGTCTTACCTAAGATTAGCCCCACGTGGCCCGAGAACTGTCACTATATCATGGTACCTCCCATTCCACCATTACTGAATGTTCCTGTAGTACCCCACAACCATACCCAAAATCCACCATGGGATGACATTCTGGCTGCTGCAGAACTTCCCTTGCCGGGACCTGATCATTACGCCGCACGGAGGAAACTATGGTTGTCTCCGCGTCACATCGTGAAATCCTCTCCTTCTGACACCTCTACCTCTCGTCAAAGGCTAGAGGAGCTCTTAACCCTCCCAGGTGCAGCATATAGCGACGAAGTATGGGATAGTGGAGTAGGGAAAGTATGGAAGCGCTTAAACTCGGGTGGGAATCTTAAACAAAGATTACCCATGGCCATCATGGTATGTTCATAGCTTATCCTTTGAACCTCCCGCAGTGTTCATCCATGTCGTGAAGATTAAGATCGTCCACGCCGCATGGTTACGCGATGATACATGGCCTGCAAAAGCTCTGGCACCAGAGTCAGACGACATTCTCCCAGACGACGAAAATTCCGTTGACCTTCCGCTGATATACCCGCTACTCTCCACGCCTGCAACAGAACACCCGTTCTAGTATTACTATACTTTGGCTTGGGCGATGGCATGAAGAAAAAGTGCGTCTGGCATGGCTTGATATAACATTCCCATCTGATTAGAAAGAAGATAATCTGCTAATGGTACCGCAACGCTACTTCCAGATACTTGTATGATTAGAAGCACTGACAAATTTGTCTCTGTAACATTATATAAACCGCCGCTGAATACCTCACATTGATAGAATGCCGAGGGATTTGCTATGATCGAAAGTACACAGAGAACGGTACCAATCCATGCTGATAGAGACTGCCGCAAAGTATATCGGCAGGAGGCATCGGCTTACTTTGCGAGCGACATCGTGTCCTTTTAGTTTTAATATGTTCGAGACGGCGGAGATACCTATCAAACGAATGCATTCCAGTTGAACGCAAGTAGGGTTGGTAAATGAAGACGCACTAGGATTACACCATCCCCTCTTACAAACAACATCTCCATTTTCCGTTTTGCAACCTGCGCAAATTTTGAATGGGGTTCGTATGGCATCATACACCGGAAACGCACATTTATTGTACCCTCGGAGCCCTCGACATCTACAAGCATAATAGTTTCTTCGACATCGCTGAGGATTAAGTTCATATGACCATCATACGCCTGTCGATCATGTCACCCAAAACCTAGTAAGCTGTACATGAGGCTTACATGCAAAACCCCCGTCAGTTCCCTGTCGCCTCTCAGTTTCACAAATACGCGTTCACTCAGTGATAACCTGATGAGATCGAAGGGCTCCTGGATGCCTGAGGAGGAAGTGTCCATGGGTACACTTCTACGCGATCACTGGCAAGACTCTGAAATCATCGTAGGTCACATGTTGTTCCAAACTCCGATTGTTTCTTCAACTCACCGTCGACGACCCTCACTGTCAGTGAGTAGAACGTTGACTACGGTACTCGACAAGTCGCCATGCCCGTACGGCCTCTCCTCCAGTTTTTTTGTCTCTTGTTGCTAATCGATTGCTATTATATAGAAACACTACTGTGACTATTGCGATGTCTTCTTGACTCATGATTCAACTTCAGGTAAGCCAGTACCATCTGACCCTAACTGTTACCTCTCACTTGCTGTCAATCTTAGTCCGAAAAGCACACAACAGCGGAAGAAATCACCTTTCTAATGTTCGGGACTACTATGCCTGTTAGTATTTACATATCTGAAACTTTTGTCAGGATGATACTATCTTCTGGTAACAGCCCTCGGACACGACAAAGCGCAAAGTATAATCGATCAAATCACCTCGGCGTACGAAACTGGTGGAGGACCGCCTCCAGGTGGCTTCGGTTTTGGGCCCCAACATCTTGGTGGTCCCCAGCCAGGGTTTCCGCCTCCGATGGGTTTCGGAGGCCCTCCTCCTCCTCCAGGATTTGGTGGACGTGAGTGTATATTCTTTTGCAACTCTGGTTTCTAACGCAGCAATACACCAGCGCGACCTCCATTCCCAATTCTACCTCCTGGGGCTCCCCCATTTCCTCCTGGGATGCCTCCTCCCGGAATGGGCGCCTTCCCTGGTGGTACGTATTTACGGTCGTCATGCTTTTACATTTTACAATGGAGCCCATAGGTCCCCCTCCATTTCCTCCTGGTGGCCCTCCGGGCGGTGGTCCTCCGGGTGCCGGCGTGCCTCCCTTCCCCCCTAATGGCACAGGGCCTCCTGGTGGCCTGCCTGGTGGGAACTTTGGTGGTCCTCCTCCGCCGCAAGCACCGCTGAATTCTAATAGTAGCCCTCCACCTGCCAATGGACCAAGCATCCACCCTGATAGATTAAGAATGATGGGAGGCAGATGATAGTCTCCTATTGTGACTGGTCGGTTGCCTGTGTGAGTCCGGGCCGTTTTTCTCCTGGGGCTTCGTGTCGTCGAGTGAAAGCTAACCGCATTTCCTCTATTCATAGATTGTATATTCCTTTCGGATATGTACGATAAGTCATTTGCCATCAGTAACGTTACTCTAATGTTAAGCGATGTTTCAAATAAAACGTGTGTTTCACCTGATAAGCACTCGGGAAACTCAAGGAAACTGCAGGGAAAGAGTTTTTAATTTTGTATGAATTTTGTCCGTCCCATGGGGCCTAAAGTATCAAGCGATAATGAGACAGTTGCCCGCCCTGGATATACCTGTGTTATAATTACTTGAAAGGCGCAAACGTGCGCGCAGTTCAGAACTCGGGAAGTACTTCGAGGTAGATTTGATTATCTACATATCGTAATTTGATCGTAACTGGATATACATTCTTGGCAACTACATAGGTCAAAACCACACCGATCACGTAACGGGAGCAACTTGAAGTTCCACAACCAGTCCTCAAGCTTTCTTCCCGCCGTCATGTCGACCCAGCCTCTCCTACAGCGAACTGCCAATAAACGTATCGCTCTTCCTGTGCGCGTCGAGCCTAAAGTTTCTTTCGCCAATGAGCGTACGTTCTTGTCATGGCTACATTTTACAGTTGTGCTAGGAGGCCTCGCTGTGGGCCTTCTGAACTTTGGAGACAAGGTACGTCTTTTCCAACATGTTTCTATATTACCCTGTACACCATAATTCGTGACATAGGTTGGAAAGATCAGTGCCGCTATGTTCTCAACTGTCGGTGAGTCAAGAGGCATTTGTCTCACTGCCGTTAAAGATGATAACGGCTCACGCTTGGGCATAGCAATGGCCATCATGGTTTATGCACTATATACATATCATTGGAGAGCAGCCTCAATTCGTCGGGGCGGAAGAGGTCCGTATGATGACAGATTCGGACCTGTAAGTTCTCCTTTTATACTATTTAACCGGCTTTGAGTCTCTGACACCTGTCACAATGGCTAGACTGTTCTATGCATAGCGCTTCTGGGTAACGTGGTCATTTTCCCATCCATATGGTCATGTTCATCATGTTAATCCTACAGTCGCCATCATTGTCAATTTCATCCTCAAGTTTACGGACACCTGAACTCTATTTCGAGCTCTTGCTGTGCTAACTAGGCCATGGGTTCTCTGGGGTCCCCACGTTCTCCTAATTCACGTCGCTAGTGATGCAAAATGTATAGGCTGAAAATTGTGTATACCATATAAGTAATATTCTTGCCAAACTATCAGTATACACGACTATTGGAAAGGGGAGGGCTGAGAATTGACATGATTACATCCAAGGAATTTAAATAAGTTTATAGTCTAAGTCCGTTTCTGCCGCTTAGTGCCAGCTCGAGTGGAGGTTGTATCGACCGAGGAGGTAGACATCGATCGTCGAGTCTGTAGGCTCGGGGTCAGATCCCTTTTATGAATAACCCTGGTCTAACTAGTGACTTACGTGTTTCCTACTTCTGGCACTCCTTGTGCTGACGACGCTCTGAGCCCGTCCGTCGCGTGCAGTATCTCCGTCGTTGACGTCATCTATATCCATTGGGTATGTAGCTGTCCCCTCACCCTCTGCCCCTGAACTCTCTCTCATCCCAAGCCGAGTTTTTAACACGTTCAGATCATACTCCGCCTTGTCCACTACCCGTTTGATCTCTACGAGGGCTGTAGTAGCGTCCAGCAGTGATTCCAGTAGGGCAATATTTTCACGAGTGGGCATAACCAGGCGGCTATGTGAAATTCCTAGTTCCGCCAGAGCTGCTGTAACTTTTGGTGCGATGGCGGCCTTGGGGACTGGTAATTTGAAAGAACGGAGGTAAGCTGGTTGGTGTGCAGCCTTGGTCACAGGGGTTGTAGACGGTAGATCTGTGCGTACGATGCAGTTGATAGCATCTTGAGGTAGACTGTCAGCGGCACTCAGATTAGAGAAGTGGATTTAGGTGATACCCTGTGCGGCGCTCCGAGCCGATTGTGGACGCTTCGTGGACATCGTGGAAAGTACCGGGGTTGAAGGGCTGTCAAGATCCATTCCTGAAACACCTTTCTTTTTCTTCTTCGTATCGATGACTAAATTCATTGAGCCTTCATCTTCGATGACATCGGGTAGCCCAGAATCTATTCCAGCAAGCGTTCGCAAAAGCTCATCCCTTTCTCTCTTGAATCGTCGTTCGTTTTGTTCCAGTCGTTTTATCTCTATGTAGAGAGCTTCCTCCTCTATCAATTGCTCAGGCGTTCGACTTTCAAGACTTAGAATGTATTTTTTCCTTGTCACCTCTCGTTCTGCTAAGACGTGAGGGATTATCGATGATATAAGAATGGAAATGTTACCTTTCTCAAATTGAAGACTCGATATTAGTTGAGCTTTACTTGCTTCATCGCCAGCCCATGGTCGGTTTCGCACAAGTTTTCGACAGACACTGTAATATCGATCCTTCAAATCCTGAAAGCGGGTAAATGAGCGAGTTCGAGTAAAACAAGCCAGAGATCGATTTGCCTCAAGACCACGACTAGAGTTGCCCCCCGAAAACTCATAGCGGTCATGTACGATGTACCACCGTGCATCATACGCCTGAACGACGCTAAACAAATAATCTGTTTCTTCCTTTGTCCATTCCTTGTCTTCGGCATTTAGTGATTCCTGAAGGGTAGATTATCCTGTTTGCACACCTTCCAAGAAACGCGTGTATTCGTCTTGTGAGTAAGTGTATAATGTGCTCTGCACATTATATTTGGCAAAAGGATATTCTGAAGAGGGTAGTAGGAAACATGAAAGCGATTCATATTATGGGAGACATACCGGCATCAGGATCTGTCGAAGCATTTACCCAATGTTTAAGTTGCATTGAATCCTGCCGTCCAGGGTTGCGAAACGTGCGCAGCTCCCTAAAGATATTGTACAGACACGCAATACGTCAAGGAAGTACGGCATACCATTTGACTTTCGTGCCACCGCCGAGATTGGGTTTCTGCTTCAGCCTTGGCTTCGCAAGCTGAGCAGCTAATGAAGGTGCAGATGGCCCAATAAGTGAATAGAGCTCTCGGGATATTCCTTCGGGTTTTCGTGTAGATGGCGCAGGTTTCTTTGGCTGAGATGGTCCAGGCGTCGATGAAGGGTCAGGGAGTGACAGGATGCTACGAACATCTGCGGCTGAAGCTGCCATGGTGGTGCAAATGAGAAAGCTTCAAGTCACGTGAACATACCGATCATTAAACATTGAACAGTAAGTAGTGACTGAGGACTCAGTCAAGGCACCGAGGACATCGGCGGCTGCAGCCTTGTACCCACGCAACCGCAGTCATACATTTAGCTATAGGCTACACTACCTTGCTATACAGTCATGGAAGAGTTCGTCAATGTGTACCTCAACAAGGAAGACAGTGCGGTAGCTCCCACCAACAAGCTCGACTTCTATAGCGAGTGGGCTCATAACCATGGTATGAGCTTCCATCATCTTCCAATATTTGTTGCTGAGAGCCATAATAGCCTCCGCTAAACACAGCAATCCTGGTCTCGCTGGGTATGTCTTGTGAAATTTTTACATCGTGCACATATCTATCTACCTTCCAAGGGCGGACGTGCTCCGTCGCTTATATCCACAACATTCTCTAGTCATGTCGACAGATAACCGTTTACAGCTTTTGAACTTTCCTGGTGCATATGCTGTTCCTCTGGAGGACGTGCCGCTTGTCACCAACCTTTTCTTCCTTCCTTTGAGGCGTAGCCTTGGATCTCTACCCGGTGTCTTGATTGACCAAGTCGTTTTCGGGGCTTTCAAGTTGGCCTGGGATGTAAGTAGGGGCATACCTGCTCTATCTTTATTCTAAGTATAGGCGGTATAGACATACGACTTTTTACTCTTCACCGTTCAAGTAAGATTTTTATTTATTTTCTCCGTGGTCCTGGCTGAATGTATCACAAGTACCCTGCTGGATTCGGGATGATGACTCAGAGCTATATTTTACATGAAGGTATAATTCTTAGCTAAGAATCAACTCAGCCACACCCACTATCATACGCAGGTCAGGATACCCCAGCACGTTCACTCCTTGTCAAGGCGGGCAGTTGGGCAGAGCAACTTCATGATGAGATATGGGTTTTCAACCAGGGCTTCTGGCAGAAAGACCACGGTCTTTGGCAAGAAGTTCAGAAAGCTGATTGGATAGATGTCATTCTCAAAGAGGAGTTCAAGAATACCCTGCGAAAGGACGTCGAAGGGTTCTTTTCTTCTAAGCAAATCTATGAGGAACTGGGGATCCCTTGGAAGGTTTGATGCATTTCTCTAAGTATCCCTTATACTCTGATGTATACACGACATATTACAGCGTGGTTTAATCATGTTCGGTCCCCCAGGTGAATAACCATTAGTCACATTTAACTTTGGGGTTGCTGATGGCTATTTGGCAGGCAATGGCAAGACTATAAGCCTAAAAGCTATCATGAAATCTTGCGGTGATAGTGGCTCTGCCCCATTATATGTCAAATCTTTCCAAAGTGAGTGTCCGAGATCATCTTTGATTCACCTATTAGATTACATCACATAGGCTACCAAGGGGAAGAGGCTGCTATGTCTGCTGTTTTTGACAAAGCTCGTCAGCTGGCCCCGTGTGTTGTCGTCCTAGAAGACCTTGACAGTCTAATCAATGACAGAAACCGTTCCTTCTTCCTCAATCAACTCGATGGCTTAGAAGGAAATGATGGAATACTCATCATCGGGACAACCAACCATTTTGATCGCCTAGATCCAGGTCTCAGCAATCGCCCCAGCCGATTTGATAGGCATTTGTGAGTTGGCCTACTTATTCTGACTTTTCCCAGGGCTCAACCTTTCGTAGTAAATTTGAAGATCCTGATAACGAAGAACGTACTCTTTATGTCAGATATTGGCAGAAGAAGCTTGAGAATAACAAGGAAATCTCCTTCACTGAAGATCTGGTCAAGGAAATCGTCGATTCGACCGAACGATTCAGCTTTGCATATCTGAAAGAAGCATTGTGCGCTCTAACTGTTTCTCCGATTCATTACTCTGTTGACATATTGTCATTCAGTGTATCTTCGTTAGTGACACTAGCGACTTACGAAGGAACCAAGCCTTCGTTCGCAGCAGTCATAATAGATCAAATCAGGACTCTACGGAAAGAACTCGACAAGCCCAAGTCTGTAAATAAGTTGCCGAACCCCCCACTCGAAACGCCGCTGCCGCTGCCGAACTTGGCTCCAAAACGCCCTGCACGACCCGACAATGAACGCGACATCCATGCGTTATTGGATGCGTTATCTGAATCCTTTGGGCAAAGCAGAATATTTACCTCCAAATGTTACCCACAGGAACCCCATATTTCTCGTGACTGGCACGAATTCCGATTCCTTTTGGACAAACTTTCGGAATCTATGGCCAGGGGAGATATTACTTCTGAACGAGCGTATAGTGCCCTCAGGCCATCAGCGTCAAACTCGACGGGTAGAGACGTCGACGAGGGAGCACTCCACCAGCGGATTTCCCAGCGAACCTCTCCGCTGAATGAGAGAAGTAACCTTCAAACCTACCTATCTGAGGCATTTTCAAATGAAGCAGACAATGCCATATATCGGAATGAGGTTAGGCTTTCGCAGCCCGCCTCAGGTAGTGGATCGACGTTTGGAACATACAACTATCCAGAATGTCTCTCCCAGACCAGCCAGCATGTCTGGGGTCCTTGAAAGTGCCATTTGTCTTTGGTGTTAAAGTGTCGCTCCTAGAAGTGTGTTTTGTATACGCAAGAACTTTGGATTTATGCTATCGTTGTGGATCAACTACCTATTTCGTATAGTTGTTCGAGTTTGATGGAAATAATGTACGCAGCTTTCAGTCAGCCTATTGCAAGCCTGTCGCTACTGAGTAGTAGTAGTAGTACGTCCTCGCTTCATCCCAACGCGTCCGGCCGTCACGCGTCACGGTTAGTTCCTATACACGTGATCGTGTTATCTCTGAATCTTATCACTGGGTAACCGACAACAGACTCGGATCATGATAACTTTCTTCCGAGTCCGAGGTCGAGTCATTTATTATCCAATAGTCTTACCATCCTCTAACTCAAACATCACAGAATGTCCAAGGCTGTTAAATCCGAAGTTCCAACAGAAGAATTAGTTTCTCTTTTCAAATCGATCGGACTCACGCAGGCCAAAGCTCAGGAAGCGGCAAAGTCGCCCAAAAACGCGAGAGCGCTGAAGGAAATAATTGAAAACCATCCTGTGGTGTTGAACAGCGGACTTGATGAGAAACAAGCTGGTCTCATAGTTGCGCTGGCTGGGACGCTAGTCAAAACTAGTGGCGTAGGTCACGGAGAAACAGAGCTTGTCATATCCAAGATTGTGACCGGAAAACTGAAAACTGGGGATCAGATTTCAGGTGACATTTATGGAAGATGAATGCATACGCTTATTCACTACAATATGTTACTAGCTGCTGTCAAGTACACGGAAACGCATCAGGTGCCAATCGATGAAGCCGATTTTGACAAACAGTCTGGCATAGGTGCGTTCCGATCGTTGAGGCCTTGGATTTTTCTCATTCGCCTTCAGATTTCTCTATAACACCTGCGGAACTTACGACATTGATCACCAATTACATTACGACGAATGCAGTGTCAGGATGGGCCAATTTGGGACCTGTTATTAGTGCACTGAAAAATACACCGGAACTTCGGTGGGCCAATCCACTTGAAGTCAAGAATGCCGCAGAAAAGGCATTCGTTGACAACTTTGGTCCTAAAGAGGCTGCAAAACCGAAAGCGAAGGCGAGCATGGATAATGTTAGCGAAACGTATCACTTCCTTACTCTCTTCTTAAACAGGAACCTAAGAAAGATTCTAAATCCTCTGCTGAAAAGTCTGCGCCATCGGATACAACGCCGGACGAGGCCACTACCCGCAAGACAGTATTCGAAGAAGGGTTCCTCGGCCAACTTCATAAACCAGGAGAAAACCCTCAGATCCATCCCCGCCTTCGTGATGAACACCTCGCTGCTACAGGCGGACACGTGTGGACACGGTTCCCACCCGAGCCGAATGGCTATCTCCACATCGGCCATTCTAAAGCCATCTTCGTTAACTTCGGCTATGCCGCCCATAATGGTGGTAAATGTTACCTGCGATATGATGATACAAATCCTGAAAAAGAGGAAGCTCGCTACTTTGAAAGTATCTTGGAGACCATCCGATGGTTAGGTTTCGAACCATGGAAGATCACATATTCGAGCGACTACTTTACAGAATTATACGAGCTTGCAGTAGAACTGATCAAACGCGATAAGGCATATATGTGCCACTGCACTCGTGCGTGCTCTCTTCCCTTGCTGTGTTTCGCGCTGATGGCTAGAGATCAGAGGAGGAAATTAAAGCTGATCGAGGAGAGAGGAAAGGCCGCCCAAAGCCATGCGTCCATCGTTCGAGACCTATCTCCGAGTCCTTGGCCGAATTTGAAGCCATGAAAAATGGCAAGTACCGTCCCAAAGAAGCCAACCTAAGGATGAAGCAGGATCTGGAGGACGGCAATCCTCAGATGTGGGATCTTACAGCTTATCGAGTCATTGATGTACCTCACCACCGGACACATGACAAATGGAAAATATATCCCACTTACGACTTCACACACTGCCTAGTTGATAGTTTCGAGAACATCTCGTAAGTGGATCAATATTCTTTAATAATATCTTCACCGATTTCTTCTTTCACAAAGGCATTCCCTGTGTACAATGGAATTTGTTGCCTCCCGCCAATCTTATGACTGGCTTTGCGATGCACTGGAGGTCTACAAACCAAGACAGTCCGAGTATGGCAGGCTCAGCGTGGAGGGGACGATCATGTCCAAGCGCAAAATTCACGCGCTTGTTCAGAGCCATCATGTAAGTGGCTGGGATGATCCACGCCTCTTCACGCTTATTGCCCTGCGGCGTCGTGGTGTACCACCTGGCGCCATCATCTCCTTTGTGAGCAACCTGGGCGTATCAACAACAAGTAGCAACACCGAGGTTTCTCGCTTCGAACAGAGCGTTAGGCAGTACCTCGAGAGCACCGCTCCGCGTTTGTTACTGGTGATGCGCCCCATCCGAGTGACAATCCAGAACCTGCCAGAGGATTACTTGCTAATGGTTGAGAAACCTTTGCATCCTAAAGTACCAGAGTTCGGTTCATCACTAGTCCCTTTGACGCGGACGATCTACATCGAGGCTGACGACTTCCGCTTGGAAGATTCCAAAGATTACTTCCGCCTTGCACCAGGGAAAACTGTCGGCTTATTTGGAGCACCTCATCCCATCACTTATGTCTCTCATGCGACCGATCCATCGTCTGGGGAAGTGACTGAGTTGATATGCAGATTAGAGAATGAAGGCGTGACAAAAAAACCGAAGGTATTCATTCAATGGGTGGCCGAGCATGCTCCGTCAGGGAGCCCAGTTCGTGTGGACGAGACGCGGATTTTCCATCGATTATTCAAGAGTGACCGCCCAACCGGCGACTTCGCTGATCTTACGCCGGACAGTCTGGAGATAGTCAAAGGAGCCATGTTGGAGGTTGGGTTCTGGTCATTAGCCAAGCGCTGCATCACCAACGCCACGCGGGAGGCAAAGGCACGAACTGAGCAAGCGTTGAAAGACAAGTCACCTACAGACATGGACGCAAAAGATGAAGACACGCCACATGCGACTACAGAACAGCTTGTTGGGATGGAGTGCGTTCGTTTCCAGGGTCTCCGAGTGGCATATTTTGCTCTCGATAAGGACTCTCGGGTAGCATGTCTTGACGAAGCAAATGGAGTTGTGCCCGCTCGGAAACAGGGAGACTATCTGGTTCTTAATCGCATTGTCAGCCTGAAGGAGGATTCAGGGAAGACAGCATGAGTCTATGAGTAGATAACAAATTAACACAATGTATATTCCATGACACATAATAGATCGTTGAAGTTTTGCTTGACTGTTTACACGTTATGGACGACCCTAACGTCCCTGAAATTTATCCTCTTAAAAAGTCGTCGAACCGTGATCGAAGTAGAGACATGCAGTTCCAGTATTGTATGCAGTAAACGAACTCAAAGCAAGGAGTACGCGAAAATGAAATCATGAACAAGGAGCAAAAAGAAACATTAAACATGAACTAATTTCCCGGAAGGATAAGACACCCAGGTAAAGGTAAAGCCACTAGTACTCGGCAGCCTCCTCAGCGTCAGCAGAATCAACGCCAACCTCCTCGTAGTCTTTCTCCAGGGCAGCAAGATCTTCACGTGCCTCAGAGAATTCACCCTCCTCCATACCCTCACCGACGTACCAATGGACAAAGGCACGCTTAGAGTACAAGAGATCGAACTTGTGGTCGAGGCGACTCCATGCGCTGGAGATGGCAGTTGTGTTTGACAACATGCACATACTGCGGGAAACCTTGGCAAGATCACCTCCAGGCACGTGTGCAGGGGGCTCATTGCAGATACCAAGCTTGAAACCAGTGGGACACCAATCGACGAACTGAATTGTTCGTTTTGTCTTGATGATAGCAACAGCGGCATTGACATCTTTCGGGACGACGTCACCCCGGTAAAGCAAAGCACAAGCCACTGATACAAAGATGAGCGAGTGCAACACTCGTCGATGATAATCAGCACGTACTATATTTGCCTTCCCTAGGATCGCACTTGACCATCTGGTTACCTGTCTCGAAGCAAGAGAAGGTCATATCGGCAACGGAATTCTGTTCGTGGTGAGCTTTCTCTGCAGAAATAATCGGTGCAAATGTAGCAAGAGGGAAGTGGATACGAGGAAAGCTGATGTATATGAGCTACTGAATATCGGGGGCAGACCAAGAACTTACGGGACCAAGTTGGTCTGGAATTCATTCAAATCGACATTTAGCGATCCATCGAAACGCAATGAAGCAGTGATAGAAGAAACAACTTGAGCGATAAGTCGGTTCAAGTTGGTAAGACTAGGAGATTGAATGTTAAGGTTCTTTTTGCAAATGTCGTAAATAGCTTCGTTATCAACCTAACATGTAATAGTATGAGCCATTCATTTCGGACATAGAGGTATTGCGGCAATTACCATGAAAGAGCAGTCAGAATGCTCAAGCGTCGTATGGGTAGTCAAGACCGAGTTGTAAGGCTCGACCACCGAGTTGGCGAGCGTGGGAGCAGGATATACACTGAACTCTAGCTTTGATTTTTTGCCGTAATCGGTAGACAGACGCTCAAGGATGAGAGCACCGAGACCAGAGCCAGTTCCACCACCGAACGAGTGGAAAACGAAGAAACCTTGCAGACCATTGCAGTTGTCCGCCAGGCGACGAACTTTGTCCATCACGAGATCGATCTTCTCCTTTCCAATTGTGTAGTGACCACGAGCATCTAGCAAGACGAAATTAGTACGCTGTCAAGAAAGAACTGCAAAAGATGTGATATCATACAGTTGCTAGCAGCGTCCTCCTTTCCGGTCACGAGAGTCTCGGGGTGGAAAAGACTTCTGTACGGGCCGTTCCTGACCTCATCGATGACATTGGGTTCAAGATCGATGTAGAGAGAACGGGGGACGTGTTTGCCCGAAGAAGTCTCCGAGAAAAATGTGCTGAAGCCGCTGTCGTTGGCAGAAGGCGAGCCTTCCATCAGACGGCCATCTGGCTGTAGTTACAATAAGTTATGATTATAAAGATAAAGCGTCGAAACTCACGCTGAGGCCGTGCTCGACCGTATAGAGCTCCCCTATGTTAATCGGATTAGCATCATGCCACTTTTAGTTTTCCAAGATAAAGCAAAAAACGAGAGAAATAACGCGTCATTACGACTGAAGCTCGCGACGATGGACATATATAAAGGAGATAAGGGTGCTAGAAGACTTACAGCAAGCATTACCAATCTGGACACCAGCCTGGCCAACGTGCACGGAGATGACTTCACGCATTTTAGAGGAGATTGATGCTATAGAATACGTGAAATGAGAATCAGATGAAAAGAAAGGGACGGGGAAGGAGAACGCACGAGAAGATGGTAGAGGACACTGCGATGGAAGAACAAAGAAAGGCTGGCAGCCGATTTACATGTTCTCAAAAATTGTAACAACTCGTGTCTTCCCACGCATCACACTTGGTCTGTGCGTTCAGGTCCACGTTTCGTACATGCTCTATGATAACTACGTAAAAATTACAGCCGCGTATCATGCTAAAGCAACGCCTTGCCGCCAAGCTGTATTGATATTAAAGTAGGCAGGTTTGATGCTGTGACTACCAGTGTCATTAATGAAGCACCTAAAGCGATATGAATGGCGGTACAAACATGACGACGACAGGAATTTCGTGCAAGGTATTGTAAAGAGATCAACATAAGGTATACCAACTGTACCACGAGCTAGATTGGGTGACCATGCATGCGGGAGCGTTGAACATGACATGCCTTCGCTTGTAGTCAGCGATTTCTATGTTAAGTGTTTACCCTTATGGTTCCTGCCAAACAACTGTAGCATTTCGCGAATTTGAAGGCTGGTCCCAGGAATAGACACTAAGAACAATTTTGTGGGTCATTCTGTGCAATGATCACATTCACTCCTCTGTCAGGAGCTGCACGGTCGTCCAGCACCACACCCTTGGCATATCTCCTCCAGATCGATGATGTTCGCATTCTGTTGGACTGTGGTTCTCCAGATTGGGTCCCAGAACCATCGTACGAAATGAAAGTAGGAGGCAGCGGAGAGCCTGTACATCATTGGGAAAGTTACTGCAAAATCCTTCAAGAGTGAGCCAACAGATGTCATGATGAGCATACTAACTAAGGTATTGACATTATAGGATCGCACCGTCAATCGACTTGGTCCTTCTCTCACATGGCGATTTGGCTCATCTTGGCCTTTATCCTTATGCTTATTCAAGATGGAACTTGAAGGCGCCTGCATATACCACTCTGCCGGTTCAGGCTATGGGTCGAATAGCCGTATCAGAAGATGTGGAGGGAATACGAGAGGAGGAAGACGTCGGAGACGAAAAAGAGCAAGAGCAAGAGCAAGCTGATGGTACCATGGAGCCGAATGATTCCAGGAGTCTCTCTCCGAAAAGGGATGTGCCTAAAGGCAAATACGTTGCAACCCTCATCGAAGTTCAGGACACATTTGATTCTGTCAATACTCTACGGTACTCTCAGCCTACTCACCTCCAAGGTCCTTTCATCCATATTTATAATGCTAAACCAGCTTTGCTAATTTTGTGGCGTAGGGAAGTGTCAAGGGTTGACGATTACGCCATTCAACGCTGGGCATACTCTTGGGGGCACAATGTGGAAAATTAGGTCGCCTTCCTCAGGAACGATTCTTTATGCTGTTAACATTAACCACATGCGTGAACGTCATTTAGACGGTACGGTACTTATGAGGCAGGCTGCTGGTGGAGTCTTTGAGCCTCTAGCGAGACCGGACCTTCTGATAACTGACGCGGAAAGGGCATCTGTAACGACGAGCAGACGTAAAGACCGTGATGCGGCGCTTATTGGTGCGTAACTGTGTTTCTAATGGTCTCTGCAGAAGTTCATCGCATTTTAGACACCATTACGGCCACGCTTACATCCCGCTCCTCCTTACTGCTGCCATGTGACTCCAGTACTAGAGTCCTGGAGCTCCTTGTTTTGCTAGATCAGCACTGGAGTTATTCTAAACTAAGATATCCAATCTGCTTTCTGTCGCGAACGGGAAGAGAAATGCTTACGTTTGTGCGGAGTATGATGGAATGGCTTGGAGGCACAGTCAGTAAAGAAGACGTGGGAGAGGACGGGACGGGCAAGCGGCCTCAACATCATAACAAGAGGAAACGCGATGAGGATGGCGATGAAGAAGCATTAGGCGCATTTGCCTTGCGATTCAAGTATGTTTTCACCGAAGAGTTCATGCGGCGTTACTCAGGGTTAGGTTTGGGTCAGACATCTAGAATTCTTTCCAAACCCTCAAGCATTACTACAAACCTATTCTTCGAAGGATCCTAAGCTAATACTCGCTGTTCCAGCATCCTTGTCGCACGGTCCATCTAGGCACCTCTTTTCAGACTTCGCGGCCGTTCCGGATAATGTTGTATTGCTGACGGGACGATGTGAAGAAGGAACACTCGGGCGCGATCTCTTCAACAGGTGGAACGACTCGCAACGTACAGATGACAAATGGGACAAAGGGAGAATAGGGAGCAACATCATGATGGATGGTGTGCTCAAGCTCACAGTACGTATCCTCGATGATAAAGTCCAATGACGGTATTGATAGTAGCTCAAGATCAATCACAAAGTTCCTCTCCAAGGAGCTGAACTTGAAGCATATCAACAAAAAGAACGTGCCGCAAAGGAGAAAGAAGCCGCTCATCAGGCTGCACTTGCCCGGAGTCAACGAATGCTTGAGGCAGACGAAGATGAGAGCGACTCTGACTCTGATTCCGACGCTGAGGATGAAGACGAGGTACGGCGAGCGCTGGAAGGAGACCTCAATGATGGTGAGATGAACGGTTCTGGAGAAGCCGATGTAAGTGTCAGTAGACGGAGGAAAGGGGACAAGGGGGCAGACGGCTTGGACTGGGGTTTGGACGGAGATGAAGGACTGACAAAACAATTGCTTTCGTTCGATATCTATATCAAAGGGAATGTTTCGAAAGCAACATCTTTCTTCAAAAATGCGGGAGGCCAAACACAACGTTTTAGGATGTTCCCGTATGTGGAAAAGAAGAGACGTGTGGATGAATATGGAGAGACTATCGACGTTGGGATGTGGCTCAGGAAAGGGAAGGTTCTTGAGGAGGACTTAGCGAAAGGGGAAACAGGAGACCTTCGAAATCAAGCAGATGAAGATGCAAAGGTATGTTGTCTGTTCCTTGAAAAGCGTTCCCCATACTTATATATTTCCTGGTTTGACTAGGCCGTCCGAGAGCCCCCTTCGAAATTTGTATCATCTGAGGTCGAAATTCAGCTGGCATGTCGGCTACTGTTTGTTGACATGGAAGGTTTAAACGATGGTCGTGCTGTCAAGACCATCGTTCCTCAAATAAACCCCCGCAAAATGGTGACTGGGTTTATTCCTGATTTTATGTGTGGCTAAATATTCTGCAAGATTATTGTTCATGCCTCATCAAACGCATCAGACGCGTTAATCGAGAGTTGTGCCAATATTCGTGCAATGACGAAGGATATCTTTGCTCCTGCAGCAGGGGAGTGTGTGCAGATTGGACAACAGACAAACAGCTTTTCAATTTCCATCAGCGACGAGCTGCTGGCGTCCTTGAAAATGTCGAGGGTGGGCAATCAGCAATGCTAAATCCTGATGAATTTCGGTGCTTACTTGTGCTTTTATAGTTCGAGGACAATGAAGTTGGCTACGTGACGGGAAGAGTAGTCGCTCATGCGACATCTACAATTCCCACACTAGAGCCCTTGTCCTCGTCATCCTCTGTGGTATTACAGGAGCGTGTTGAGACTCAGAGGCAACGTATTCTTGGTGTCCGACCACCCATCACACTCCCACGCTCAACCATGATCGGTGAACTGAAGTTGACTGCCCTGAAAGCTCGTCTGGCATCCATAGGAGTACAGGCAGAACTAATAGGTGAAGGTGTACTTATCTGTGGAGCTGGTGCAAGACACAGTTCAGCCGCTGAAACTCTTGAAGAATCGGTGGCCGTGAGGAAGACAGCTAGAGGAAAGGTGGAGCTTGAGGGCAACGTTTCTGACGTATATTACACCGTGCGGCGTGAAATATATAACCTCCACGCACTTGTAGCGGCTTAATGAATGTACATAATTTTGGGAACATCGTTGTAGTCAATTGTAGTTGCCTGTTGTTTTCTGAAGTTGACTCTGCGTTGTAGCCAAATAAGGCAAGCGCGGAATTTTTGGTTGCCTTCTCCCACTGGTACTACTTTATCTCTTGCCCCACAACGACACTCAATCCTTCTCCAATCAATCACGCACCACCGATCTCAATAACATACGATGAGAGAAGTTATCTCCCTTCATGTTGGACAAGCTGGTGTGCAGATCGGCAATGCCTGTTGTAAGTTCACAATGCGGCTCTCACCTCGTGTCATTTTCGCGTCAATTCCGCGTGCTGACTTGTCGTAGGGGAGTTGTACACGCTTGAGCATGGGCTGAGTGTATGTTTGCACGCTTTGCCTCGTATTTTACTGAAATGGGGTAACTCCTTAAGCCCGATGGTCGTATCATGGAAGGTTCGCCATCGGCGACTGATACGGGCTTTTCCACCTTCTTCTCGGAGACAGGCTCAGGAAAGCACGTTCCACGCTCCCTGTATATTGATCTTGAACCGGGCGTGATCGACGATGTCAAGACCGGTCTGTATAGGTCGCTCTTCCATCCAGAGACGATGATCACAGGAAAGGAGGACGCTGCTAACAATTGTGCGTGGTTCTTCCCTCTCAATTATGCACACTTAGGGCGATTGTATAGATGCTCGTGGTCACTATACCGTCGGGAAGGAACTCATCGACCCCGTAATGGACAAACTCCGTCGGCTTGCTGACAACTGTTCAGGTCTGCAAGGCTTCTTTGTCTTCCATTCATTTGGTGGAGGAACCGGGTCCGGTTTTGGTGCACTCTTACTCGAGCGTCTTTCAACTGACTACGGCAAGAAATCTAAGCTTGAGTTTTGCGTGTATCCCGCGCCACAGCTGTCGAGCTCCGTTGTCGAACCCTACAATTCCGTTCTTACCACCCACACGACCCTTGAACACTCCGACTGCTCATTTATGGTATGTGTTCTCATCATTTCCTGCATATACCAATATTTACGGTCAGCGAGTTAGGTTGATAACCAGGCGATTTACGACATTTGCAAGAAGAACCTGGGCGTCGCGTCACCTGGCTTCACCAATCTGAATCGACTCATTGCCCAGGTCGTCTCGACCATCACCGCGTCCCTTCGTTTCGATGGCTCCCTGAACGTTGATTTGAATGAGTTCCAAACTAACTTGGTCCCGTGAGTCTTCTTGGTATTGAACCCCCAGATCAGCATCTTATCATGCAATTAAGCTTCCCTCGTATCCATTTCCCTTTAGCAACCTATGCACCCCTTCTGTCAGCAGACAAGGCTACTCACGAGCAAAATTCGGTGGCCGAAATGACCTTTGCTTGCTTTGAAAATGGAAACCAAATGGTATTTGATTTATACATCATCCGTTGGACCACTTTAAATATATTTGTATAGGTAAAATGCGACCCGAAGGAGGGCAAATACAGTATGTTGCAATCTAGGCAATATTCACACCTTCTGACTATGATGTAGTGGCTTGCTGCTTGTTGTATCGCGGTGATGTGGTTCCAAAGGACGTTCAAGCTGCTGTTGCCACTATCAAAACCAAGCGAACAATTCAGTTCGTAGATTGGTGCCCGACGGGTTTCAAGGTATGTATTATGTCTTATGATTCGCAGTGCATTCAACTCAGTTCACCTTACAGCTCGGTGTCTGCAATGAGCCATCGTCATGTGTTCCTGGTGGTGACCTGGCAAAGACATCCCGTAGTCTTTGCATGCTTTCCAAGTACGTCATCTATGAAGCTCAGTAATATTAGACTCATGCGATCATAGCACTACCGCTATCTCCGCTGCTTGGGCACGTCTCGGTATGTAATCAGAAGTAATTATGTTATTTACTACTAAACTTTCTATGCAGACTACAAATTTGATCTCATGTACTCAAAACGTGCCTTCGTGCACTGGTATGTTGGCGAGGGTATGGAGGAGGTATGCATTTTAATGTTTACCATGTATCCAGGCTAATTTGTTCCACCAGGGCGAATTCTCTGAAGCCCGTGAGGACCTTGCAGCGCTCGAAAAGGACTACGAGGAAGTAGGTACAGACTCCGCAGATGTCGAAGAGGAAGGCGAGTATTAAAGAGGGAGATTCTGTTTATCCCTGTTGTCCGAGCAAGACATCTTCGATACCCCATCTTTTCCTTTCTTTCTTTCACGCCTACGACCAGTTGCTATCCTTTGTTTTATCATGCAGTACGTATATTCATTCTCCCGTTGACCGGTGAATTATCCATACACTTTTCTACCATAACCTTAATTACAGGTGACGAATAGTGATAGACTTGAGAATTCTAAACGTCGACTCTAAATGTGCTGACTTCGAGGAGCTTTTATCGAATACTAGAAAGCTCGTCCCTCGTATAGAGGATTAAGGCCTAAATAAGATAGGAAGAAATCGTGCATTGGTGTAACTTTCTTAGCTGTGAGCAAGAATTTCCCATTTTTTGGCCACTGCGGCTTTCCGATAAATACATCCAACCGACCTAGCGCAGGGTTGATCGGTAGACATGTCGAGATGAAAATTGAGTCGCCTCACCTAAAACCCAGGCGGTGCGGAGTATAGACGTGCAGAGTTCTAGAATTGGGATGCAGGTCACCTAAGTTTCAAAAAAACACTTCCAGTTCGTTCGCTTGGTGCTATCGACCTAAAGCGATGTCACCAATTTGAAATACTAGGTGACACCCTCCTTGGGAAGATCTCCAAAAGCCGGGCCACGTTGTCTTCCGACCAGACAAATCTCGCTAAACATATGGCACCATGTACAGTACCTGAAAGCTGAGGCTGGCACGGAGTGAATCGGTACGAATTTCGACCAAGTATTTGCCGCGTAATCAGATCGTGAAGCAATAGCATAGGTTCGCGCTATTTCTGCGGAATAGCACACCATATGTTCTCCGTAAGGCCCTGCAACACTGGTACAGAAAATAATATACCAATCTCACGACCGCGTCACCGAAAACGTACTAAAAGTCTATCGGACTCGGAGTTAGATTTGCGTAAGATAAAATCTCAACGTCATGAGGGAAGCGTCGCCATGGAAGATAAGTAGTTGCAGACCAGAGGCTATGTAACGGGCAGTCCCAGGGGAGGGGTAATTGTTAATCGATTGGTACATGTGTCCATAGTATAGTTCCAAATATAAATTCGTAAGTTCAGTCCGGCTTCGAGGTCAACCGGGATGTTTGGATCTAAGACGCCAGATAAACAGACACCATGATGGATCAAAATGATCTTGAACTTATGATCATGATCAACATAAGTCCAGGACCTTTGTTCGCAACTGGAGCTTGAAGTAGCCGGAAACCTCGCTTGCTCCTATTACCGGTCTACCCATGCCTCCGCGTAGGCATTATCAATTTACCCAAGAGAGTATCGACCAACAGCTTCAACAGATCCATCTACTAGATCCTTCATCTTCGTCGGAGAACCTTGAGCAACTCGGACCTATCATAAAGCAGGTACACAGCAACCGCCAGCAAGAAGCCTTTCTTCGCAATGTACAGGGCCTTATTGAAGCAAAGGACGCCGAGATTGAAAAGATATGTGGGGACAATTACCAAGATTTCATCTCATCCGTGTCAACCTTGTTCACGGTGAAGTCATACACCGACAAGATGAAAGAGAACATCTCCTCACTTGACAACAGTGTATCACAACTCGGCAGGGGTCTAGTCGAGAAGAAACGTAATCTATTACAAACCAAGAAGACTGCAGCAAAACTTGACGAGGCTATCGACACGTTACACGCGTGCCTTCGTGTCCTCGATGTCGTAAATCGCGTTGGCGAAATGGTAAAACAAGGGAAATACTGGAGCGCGTTGAGGGTCTGTTGTCCATGCCATATATGTCAGGTACACTCTCTCAATGCAATACACTACTCTTTGCAGTCCCTAGAAGACATTCAGAGCATGCCACCCACATCACTATCGCAAACCCTCTTTTTTCAGCATCTTCTCTCATCATTACCCTCCTTGCGGGGACAAATCAAAGACGCTGTCACTGCATCCATGAAACAATGGCTCCTTGAAATACGAAATGTTAGCACTGAAGTGGGTAAGTTAGCCACAGAAGCGATGGAAGTCAGAACGCGACGGTGGAGAACACGTCGAGAGAAAGACCCTCTTCTACGTATGAGTCGTGTTGGCAGCGCCGTCGAAATGATCACATACGAGAAGACAGAATGTAGGTTGTCTACTTCAATTACATGAGTAGCCTTACCAACACTCCTGTCCGGGTAGTCAACGTGTTTGAAAACGACACACTACACGTGGACTTCAAGCCTCTGTTTGAGTGCATACACATCTATACCGCGCTCGACTCCCTGGATGATCTTCAAAAGTCCTATCAAGCCGATAGAAAGGCGAGTATATTTCAAAGATATTGATTAACCCACTAAGCTGTGCGTAATAAAGGCACAATCAGATCTTATTCTCCCTACTCCTCTCCCGTTATCGTCACTTCCCTCACTCACACAAGAGATATCTGGATTCTTTATTGTGGAGAAGCATGTTCTTGAAACAACTACTGATTTTCGGTCAGAACGTGAAGTCGAGGAACTTTGGGATGCGCTAGTTATGGGGCTCGCTAGTGCCATCACGAATTCACTCCGCACAGAGACAGACCCTGAAGCATTTCTTAAAGTAAAGGAATGTTTGCTTGGGTCAATCATGACTCTGGAGGTTCGTATTCCCCCGAGAATCAAGTTGACTTGAAGGATGATCAAATCATTCAGGCGTTCTCCTATTCAACACAATCATTACATTCCTTTATTCTTTTGCTATTTGAGAAATATGTCAAGCTTTTAGAGGCCCAGTTTAGTCGACGTTTCGAAAATGTAAGATCTTCTTACTCGAGTCTTGTAATAACCTGACAGACTAGTCTAGATCGTACATCAAGATGATCATTTGCCGATGTATATTCAAACCCCAAACGAACTTGGTAATGCACTTGATGGGGTGTGGGTCAGTGATACGGAACGAACTGAACTTCGCCAGTATGTACACCCTCCTGCTTGCCCTTTCCAGTCTCATTTCCGATAGAATTGCATTACCGCATTCGCTTCCTTGGTCACAGACGTTCTATCTGAGTTGCCAAGATGTGAGATAGACGACTGTCCTTCAGCTGTACCTGACGTCTTTCGCAGATACGAGGATTCATTCAAAAGTTCTATGCCTTTATTGAAGGAGTATCTCAGCACCATCGGAACATCGATGAACTGTTAAGCAAAGTAAGCATTTACTCGCATGCGCTACTTTTATCAGTTAACAATTTTGTTACAGTCATTAGATAACCTCCTTACCAATCACATTAGCAAGGCCATTGGACGGCGACTTGCAGGAACATCAACCCTCACGCAAATCGCTCAAATTGTCACCAACCTAGAACATTTCCAGATTTCATGTACCGAATTAGAGCGTTCACTTACTAATCTTCGGTCAGTCATAATTCGACTCCCTGACGGATTTTTGAAATCTGATCTGTTTGCAGATCCGCACAACGAGGTGGTACCATCAGACTCAGCGCAGCTGCTTCATTTGAAGCAACATTATCTCGTTCTCTCGAACGGATTACTGGCCTTATCTCTTCTAAACTGGATCAATTTTTCGAACTTTCTGAGTATCAGTGGACTCCTGAAGCCCGAGAAGATGCTCCCAGCATGTATCTTTATGAGCTGGTCAACTGGCTAACTACAGTTGTGGATTCGCTTGTCATCAAAGAGGCTTACAAAGACGAGGCCTACAAAGGCGCCCTCGAATATATTGCGGAGTGCTTGATGGTACGTATGCTCAGCTGCAGCTTACGAACCCTAACAAAGCTTTCCGGCAGAGTTTCTTGACGGGAAGGGATATATCAATGATGAATGAGAATGCTATCTCAAACATCCTAATAGACGTTGATTTTCTTGAGGAGGAACTCAAGCGAATTGGAAGACCGCACCTATCATCAGTGTTCGCGGAGCTTCGTCTTGTACGTCACCCGTCGTCTCTTGCAACTATTTCTGACCCATCAATGCATCAGACAACATCGATCCCCTTGAATGACACGGTGCACGAATACCTTGTCCCTGCCATGCGGCACTCGTCGTATAGCATTGTGAAACATAAGCGCCTGCAGGCGCTTCTTGAAAAGCTATCGAAGGGTGGTGCAATGAAACGAGATCCTGCAATTCGAGAGTTGGCGGAGAAGCGGAGGAAGCAAGCCGAGGCTGTTGGCAGACTATTCCCTGGTGAAAGGCGTTGATCTTCGCAATCCATACATACAAAGATGAAATCATGAATGAGATATGATATCAACGGTCTAAGAAAGCATTTTGGGATATCCCCCCATGGACATGTCTGTATACACGTTAGGGCAGAAGATGCTGGAGATATGGGTTGATGGAAGAGACAAAATAGCGGCAGACAGATTCCGGATCATAAGAGAATCATGCGACGATAATAAAGTACGTATAGAAATGAAAACCATTACACCCGGCGTTTGATGTTTGCACTCAACCACTCCAGACCTTCATACAAACCATCTCCAGACGTTGCACATGCAGCCTTGGGTATGTAAATACGGGTATAAACAACGAAATAAAACCAGTCGACTCACCTGAATATACCAGGTCCTCTGCCGCAGGCCATGAAGCCCAAGCTTATCTGTGATCTCTGCAGCGTTCATCGCATTTGGCAAGTCCTGCTTGTTGGCAAAAACGAGGAGAAGAGCATCACGAAGTTCATCCTCATTGAGCATCCGTTGGAGTTCTTCCCGAGCCTCAGAAACACGTTCCCGGTCATTCGAGTCAACAACGAAAATGATGCCCTGAGTGTTCTGGAAGTCTAGAAGATCAAACGTAAACAAGACGTACAGGTTCAACAAATAGTGCTTACAATGCCTCCAGAGAGGACGGATCTTGTCTTGACCTCCAACATCCCACACAGTGAATGAAATGTTCTTGTACTCGACGGTCTCGACATTAAAACCTTTAAGTGAAATGAACATCTAGGTCGATTTGAGGATACTGATGTGTCACACACCGATTGTCGGGATCGTCGTGACGATCTCGCCAAGCTTCAACTTGTACAGAATGGTAGTCTTACCAGCAGCATCAAGACCGACCTATTACCGCAAGATCAGACAACTTGCGGTAGGTTGTAAAACATAGCAACAGACCATTAGTATCCCTGTTGAAAAACCAAAGTCCATTGTGATTCAGCAGCACCTGTTGATCGATGAGTGATACATACGCATTTCCTTTTTGCCAAAGAGGCCAGAAAGAAGACGAGAGACGGAAAGACCCATTGTTGAGAGTGGATAAGAAGGAAGAAGATGAAGTACTGTGAAGGGGACAGGTCGGGTTGGTGTGTTACGTGTGACTCTTAAAATTTGAATCCCGCTTTTACCTTATAAAGGCGCCAAACAACAGCCTTTTTTTCAGACACGTATTCAGACGTGGTACCCATATCGTATCGTACATCCACGCTCAAACAATGATAGCCTTTGTTTCTTAAGCCCTATAGCTAAAAGCCCGAGTCAGTTTAAACATAGTTTTATGTTTGAGTGGCACTTATCAAATATTTGGGGCACTAGTATCATACGCTCGTATACGTATGTAAAGCCAATCGCGGAAGTTGACACTGAGATTATCATTGATAATTTGTCGGTACTAAATCTTCAGCCGTATACGGTATGAATCAGACGTCGACATATAAATTGCTGCGAAAGTGGATGTTCCACTCATGCACATCGGGGAAAAGAAAAAATCTATAGCCGTATAAAAGGGTATCTAATGTATGGCAGATTACAAACGAGATCAGGTACGAGACTAGAAGAAGAAAGAATAAACCATTGCGCATTAAGGGAATGTGTCTAGGAATTATCTTGCAACCAAAAAAACCGCCAGCGGTGATTTGAGAAGAACAGGAGACTCATCGTGAGCCGGAAGCTTGCAGTGTACGGTCAAGCTGAGTTCTCCAGTTTGCGTAAATTCCATTGGAAGGCGAAGGAGCGTATTGACAGAGTTCGAACAGGACCAGCTGTTCTTGGAAGCCGGGATTGGGCCAGATCTGATCTCTAGCTGTGGGGGGTTAGTCGTGGGCAAAAAAAAAAAAAGATGGTCCTCTTACCAGATCGCACAACTTGCAAGGCTTGGGTAGCATTAAGACGACGAGTCCACATGACTGGATGTGGTTGAGTTTATGTCAGGTAATTCGAAATAAAAACCCACAATAAGCAGCCACAACTGCCGCACTTCGAGAAATACCCTGCACGCAGTGTACTAGTACGTTGCCCCCGTCGCGAAGCGCCTGGTCAATGAAGCGGCACGCGCCAGGAAGATGTATCAGAAGATCTTCATAGTCAACATCGTCCACGGCGATACGCTTGTGAGTGACACCAGACGCGGATAATTCCGCAGGGATGGGGTCCGGGCATACGGATAATATGTGCGTGATGCGCCGCTCAGTCAAAGACCTAGACGAGCGCGCAGCCTGGATGCTGTTAAAATAATGGTTACAGCTGGAAAAGGAAGTGGATTAAGAAGGCACGGACTTTCCCAAAAATAACCTGTCCGGTATGACAGCGTCGATATTTCTCCAGCCCATTTTATCAGGGAAGCTCTAGATGACTTGACTCAAAAGTCTTTTGGATATTCTTCAACTTGAGTTGGAACGCTTGCTCTTGTACTTGAGACCTCATTGGGACGGGACTGGCAAGATACCGAGAGTGAGCGACCGAGGTGCGCCATGGTGAGCAGTAATCCTCTGGAATGAAGCGGTGCTAGGTACGGGATGACGTCTGCGGCGATGCACAACGAGGTCCTATGAAGAGAACTTGAAAGAAATTTGAACATACTGCTTGTCGCGACGCGCTTGTCATGTTATTTCCCCTTTGGGTAATCCGCCGGATTTCTTCCAACTCCTGTGGCGATGCACATGTGACCCCCCAGGTAATATTCCTTCGGTTGACTAGGTACCCGGAATGTGGTTCATCAGCGGACGACAGTTCTATTCTCCAGGGCTCGCCATAGCTTTGGTAAATGTACAGAATGCCGGCAACACGAGGCTAACCCTAGCCAACGTGGTGAACAAGGCAGTTGTCAATGACTCATTCCTTGCCTCCATGCACGAGTCCACATGCTGTAAAGGCGCCCAACGTGATGGCGCAAATCATTACATAATCCAACAACTTGCATGATTGACCATTAACAATTCAAGGGCAGCTTATAGTAATCCTCATGCTACTTGTGACCCCATAATTTATTCGCCATGCCTATCACCATAGAATGGGCTTCATCTGTGAGTTTCTGTCTCCTATCATCTAGACGATCCAAGAATCTTTCTACTTCTAGTTTCGGAAGGATGGGTCCCGAAGAAGACCGCCACCCTCAACGATGCACGGGTGGCTCGCCAAAATGAGGGGAACGCTCCTAGGAGACGAGGAACTGAGGAGCAGAGTAAGAGACTCATCATATCAACAACATCTCATTAACTGCTCTATAACAGGGTATGCAGGAGATGCGGCACGCCTGTGCTGTACGCAAGCACAAGAAAGCAAGGGAGAGACAGGTTAATGGTGGTCGCACTCTGTTCAGCAGAATCTTTGGAATTCGCAACAAGTCTTCGCAGACCCCAGTGCGAAGGAGAACCACTCGAAGAGCGGGGGGTAGTCACCGGGAGCATAGGTCAGCCCGGCCTCCTGCGCGACCTCCTGCACGTCCACCAGCCCGCCCCTCTCAGTCTCGGAAGGCATCCGGGGCATCCGGAGCATCACGGAGACCCACTGGAGCTACGAGACGAGGCTCATCACGACCCAGTGATCATACCACGAGAAGAGGGAGTGGCCGCTCATGACAGTTTTGGCAGTGAAACGTGATAATTGTACCTATTGCATATTAGATTTTTATCATTTTTATGGGCTGTAACATATATACACTGCATTGTAATTATTGACACTGATAATAACATCAGATCCGGATGTATACTTGACTGGATCTGTATGTTTTCACAACTTCATGAGTGGCGTCATAGGTGGACTCCGAGTAACACTGCGAAACCTGATTTCGATTCCGCTTATACACAGGTGCTAAGATGGTCGCCATCGCAGTTGCTACCAAGTATAAGAGGGACAGCACATGGTGTACTCTGTCATAGGTCGCTGGTCGACCCAATAGCCTCACATTCTTCCAGCGCTAGCCGCTGAGCATCAACAACGTTCTCTATAATGCTCCCTGGTTCTATTATTTTGGTCACTTGCCTCTCATTATTTGCTGCCGTCTGCATTCTCGCTTGCTCTGTTCTGGACCGAGGACTGGTCTCGGTAAGTGATACGCGTCGTTGTGATGCGTCTTTAACATGCGTAACAGGTGTGGGTCAACCCGGCATGCGCTATCCTCACAATTTGTTATCACACTAGTTTGCTAGGCCATGCCTGGGTGCGACCCAACAGAGCCGCGATAGTCATGTTCTCGACGACCGCGATCGCGGGCGCATCCATATTGGCAATCCTGTGGATGGGAGCATTCGCTGTGATGGTGTTCATTGCGCGAGGAGATCAAACGAAACTATATTTGAATGGGACCACCTTTTTATTTCCTTCACATTTCGACCTCTCCCAAAAGCTGCAATTCATGAGCGCGCCTGTGGAGTTCACGCTTCTAGGGGACCTTGCTGTGAGGGCGACCATTTTTCGAAGATATGTCGTTGACAACGAAACGCGGTGATGCCGGGTTCGTCTTACCGCGCGCTCCCCAGGGTAGTATAGGATATCAAACTAATGAATGCTAATAGATGCATTACTGCCCACATAAGCATAGCTGATTCCGTTCTGCGGTGCTGACTTCGCGCGCGTCGGGTGCCCGTCCTACAATACGGAAGCAAATGCAACGACGACCTTCCCCTACACCAGTCCAGTATAAACAAGGCTTACCCAATTCTAATCGGAGGCACAGCTGTTTTATTAGTGAAGTGACGGATCGCGACACCATCAGACATCCCCATTGGCCTGCGCTGCCATAGTGACGTCAGCTGACTGATGTTTCTTCTTTTTCTTCCGCCTCTTTCTTTTCTTTTTTGGACTTGGAGCCTCCAACTCCGCTTCTGGGTCTGAGTGGTCATCGCTGGTAAGAGGATTCAGGTTCAGCACAGGTTGCTGGAGAACTGCAGCCGGTTGTGAGAGTAATGAGCGGCGACTTGGTGACGTAACCGGTGATATGAGGGAAACATCCGCAACTTGAAGGGTTAATTGGGCCCTCGCTAGAGGAAGTTTTTAGTGAACTTTCGGTGGTATAAACATAAGTGCTTACCCCGAGGCTTTTCAGGTGAATTGCGATTTGCACTATGAGTCGAATTGGACATTGGTTTGGTAGAGGGCGCCGAGGCTTCGTTTACGGATTGCGGAGCTGAAAGACTAGAGGGCTGTGAAGAGGATGATGCCACATCTCCCGTCGCATCAACTTCAGTTATGATCCCTATTACTTCGGCCTGTTCAGACTTTTTGCTGTTGTTTTGTTGTGATGTATCTGGGGCGGACGTGCAGCCGGCACCGCTGTTGGGCGCCACCTGCGTTTTCTTTTTCTTTTTTCCATGACCATCTCCGAACGGATCCAACCTAGCTTTCTTTTTTATAGCTCCAGCTCTGCTTTCGTCCTCATCGTCGTCAATAGTATCTGCCCCGTCCCTTTTCGCATCTTCCTCGCCGTTTCTCGAGCGTTTCGTGCTCTTTCCAATAAGTTGACATTTCAAGCGTGCAGTTTCCCGAGAAAAACTCTGCGTTTCAGGTATAGGCGCTCCCACTCCAAGCCTGAACAAAATTATGAAAATTACGCAGCACAGGACAACACCAGAGCTACCTAGGAGGACGGCGCATGTACTCCTTTAATTCGGCCTCCACATCCCTGTTCCTTTGAGGTAGTTTACGAGATGGCTTTACCCACGAAGACACCAGATTCTGAGCAAAGGACATCGATAGATCAATCTGAGCCTGCAGAGCTTCCGTGTCGATTTCATCCTCGTCCGTATTGCTTTTATCCATGGATATATAAGATTAGGCCGGTATAAATATAAGGCTTTTAAGCCTTGTACCCGTGAGAGGCAGCTGGTGGTGATGGTGGTTGCATGGATGGAAAACGACGAATTTTCAAAATATTCTGATTACATATACACCGTGACATATAGACATTATCGCCGATCGGTTGGGTGTGTCCCTTTATAAAGCTCTCCACATATTCGTCTAGTACGCTATTTTCTCCATATGCTATCATTCAAGCGTAAACGAGACGAGTTTGAAGATTCAGATGACGAGGAACCAGCCTTCGGCAAGCAGATTCTTCCTGTCGCAAACCTTCCTGAGGACTTTAACGATGAGCCCACCGATGGGATGCAGTATCTATTCACCGTCAGGTACGAAGTTGTTTCCTCTCTGAAGGCTCATGATGCACATCTCATGTTACAGACGAGACGCTCGACATCTTCCATATGTAACGAGAGTCCCAAATCCATTCGAGAAAGAGGATTCAATACAGCATGATGATCGTGTCCTTCCGAGCCATACAACACTGCCATCTGAGGAATGGCGTGTACTGTTAGGGACTCGGTTCAGAAACTTTCGTCAGGCAAGTAGCAATGGACATACTAATGGTCACATATGTACTCATAATTCATCTCAGAATATGAATCAGCCCACTATCTATGTTCAGTTACCTGAAAAAGCACTTCATAAGCTCATGCCGGAAAAGAAAGAGAGAGATCTATGGTGGGCCTATCTAGCCGGAAAACCAGAATCAGACTGGAACCCTCCCAAACCGCCCAAACAGAACACGAAAAAATCCCTCAAGTACCGACGAGGGATGCGTGGGTTTGCTGACGATCCTGGTACCTCCGGATCTTCTCAGCAAGAACCGTGGCAGTGTGACGAAGGGGAGGTAGAAGATGTATTAAGGGTAGACCCGAAGGAATCGTTGCCAACACCAACCTGTTCGCCAGAGCCACCAGAAGTCTCGACTTCAACGGAAGATCAAATCATGGGGCCTTCGTTGGCGGCCATGGACTTCTCACCCCCGCGACGTCCGATCTTGAAACCAAGAGAGCCGACGCCATCCCTGCTAGAACATATTGATCAGGTAAGAAGTGTCCATCTCTTACTTATCCCAACATGATAATAAAGTCAGTTACCAGAAAATGGCCCTCCATCTTCTCATGTATTTTGCACACTGGTTCAATTTATATCTCCAGCAACCTGATCCCACGTCGCTTCCCCTTGAGGCGCATGCTCGATGGATATTTGCTCTCTTAGCAAAGGTTGAAGATCACATATCTGCCGATGACATGAGTCAGTTGCGAAATCTGGCGCGCGCTTGTCTTGGGTTACTCAAAGAGTCAATCAAGACACGGACATCACTAGGGACGTCAAATGCTGCTGACAGCCTTGGGGGTGAACAAGAGATCATGAGTGAGCGGGCATGTTGGATCATTGTCTGTATTATTGTGGGTGTTTGGGCACAAAGAGATCTTTGGATGGATGCAGAGGACATGCTAAAGACACTTTGAATGCACGAGGATCTCGCTTGACAAGGTCAACAAATTGTCTTCTGTGATTTACGGCGTGGTTTATGTAACCGAGCAACTGCAGATCAGCGTTATAAATGTGCACGTTGAATCGTGCAGAAAGTGATAACTTGATTCTCATCAACACGCCCCGTTATGTCTACGTTGCTTGACAGCCCAGACATGCGCTGGAGATGGCTTTTCGGCGACGTGGAATTTAACGGCGAACGCCTGGATGTTATTCGGGAATTGCAATTTTGACGTGTTGACGTTTAGATCAAGGGCTGATATGGCGGGGCTTCTGGCCGTCAGTTGAAAAAATAAATTATATATGTACTAGATTCGTCACGTCCACGTTCCTCTGCCTTCAAAAACCCTCCATTCGCTTCCCGCCCCTCGCTCGCTTCGCTTTATTCCACACCTCTTAGGCAGCCATGCGTTCTCTGATCGTTCTGTTCTACTTGGCCGCCACTGCCTTGGCTTACACAGTCCTCACTCCTTCCACCCAACAAAATTGGACTACTCAGGGTGCTCAGTTGTATGCTTCGACTTCCCTTCCGCTTTATGTGATTGTCAGCTAAATTCTACCTAGGTGTACATGGCAAACGGTCTCCACCGATCGAGCAAACTTCACTGCCCTCTTGGTCAATTCGGCAAGCCCACGCAACTCGCTCACAATCTTTTCAACACGCTGACTATACATGACCTTCGTAGGACTTTTCTGTCAAACAAGTTTTGGCTGCGCTTATCAATGGCAGTCTGACCACTACGACCCTTAACCCGCCTAGCACTGGCTGGCCTGTAGGCACTGATTTCCGCCTCAACTTCG
The DNA here is from genome assembly GCA_003521275.1 of Tricholoma sp. MG99. Classification (NCBI taxonomy): domain Eukaryota; kingdom Fungi; phylum Basidiomycota; class Agaricomycetes; order Agaricales; family Tricholomataceae; genus Tricholoma; species Tricholoma sp. MG99. The sequence goes on from QOVE01002640.1 coordinate 72,828, forward strand.
TGCAGGACGCACAGAATTTGGATGCTATCCTAGCACAGTCGAGCGTATTTTCCATTTTACCTCCTAACAACACAGGCTCTTCGACCCTCAGTTTACCGTTAGACTTCTTTATTATCATATTTATTTGCTTGCTGACAATACGTTCCGATTCTAGGACTACCGCGAGCAGTGCTGCTGCCGCCACCACTGCGACCGACATCACTTCTACCACCACTTCTACCTCTGGTTCTACCACTCCCTCGAGTGCCGCTTCTCCTTCCATGAGCATTCACTCTGGGCTGCTTTCGATATTTGCGTTGGTCGGGTTCTTTTTTGCCTGATTCGCTAGGCATGGTAGTCTTTCATTTCGGAGTATTCCATGGTCGTGGTCGTTTGGTGGACATTCTTTGTGATCTCTTGGGACAAAGTAACTTAGCTTGACATCTCATAGGTCTTTTCTGAAACACCTTAATCGTTATCTATGGTCAGAGATAGTGGTGGCGAATATACCCTTGTGTTACATGTCCATACTAGGAGCGGAACTCGATCGTTGTATCGACTCATTATTTTCTGTCATGTCTAAGTCATATGAATATCTTCTACCTCCAAGCTGGAAAGTACAGGTTACTGGTTGGCTAGCGGAAGATGTACCTTCTTTTGACTACGGTGGATACGTCGTTGGCGAAGCCTACCGGGAGGCTTTTCTGATGGGAAAGGGGCTAACTCCAGCCGTTCTTGCTGGATCACCCTTCTTCACCGAAGTCTTTGCTCAACTAGACTGCCAGTTCGTCTCAACCTTAAGTTGTTCCTGTCCCTGCTGATGATATGAGCAGAGTAGAATGGCATGTCAAAGAAGGCGATGTTTTTGAGCCTGTCAAACACGTCGCCACTGTC